>CM021104.1:116760723-116803309 GCA_007115665.2 Sequoiadendron giganteum | reverse complement strand
ATACTAATTACACAGCATGGCTTAGAATATCCCGATTTCTACAATAAGCTTTATGCACTTTTAGAACCATCAATATTTATGGCGAAATATCGATCCCATTTTTTCGAGGTAATGCTTGTTTTCTAAGTTTGCAATCTTTACTTTCATCTATGTGATGATTGGGACAATGCAAATTTGTTGTCACAAATCATCCAAAAAGATAAACTGCATTAATCCAACATACTTTTCCTCACCTTATATCATCTTTGGGGTGGATCTACCTGTTAATATGCAAAAATCCTTTTCGGGTATATGATTTGTTTTATACTTAATTGTCTTAGTTAATTAGAAACTTTGAAAATGAAAGTGAATGTAAAGTTAAATGTTTGTTTGTAAGTTGTTAGTTACAAAGAAAACGTTTCACTTCTTTGGGTTTTAGATCAGTAATGATGGATGCTGTTCTCTCTTGATTCACAGTTCAAGATATTGTGTTCTTTTCTCCCAAAATGTTTGGATTTGTTTTAAAGTAATTCCATAAATTCAGATAAACTGTCAGAAGATGTATTTTAGATCTGTGGTTACTGCTTACAATCAAGACAATATGACCAAAAGGTAAAACATTGCAGAATCATTAATCTTGGTATTAGAATTACCATAAATATAACATTCATTAATCGGGATTTAATTGGGAAAATTTTGGATTTTCAAAAATCAAAATTAAATGCTAAAAAAAAAAGAAAAAGCAAGAGGAGAAAAACCTTCCGTTTTTTAAATTTAAGGGCATTTCAATAGCATAGATATATAGAGAGAAAATAAAATTGAGAGTACCAAATGTGTATCAACCAACAATAGTTTGAGCTCTTTCTTATCAAAGATTAGTACCTAATCCAAGTTGAAGCTAACAATAAGAAAATGCTTTCATTTTGAGTTCCAAACATAATTTAAGAGTCAAAGCTGATGTTGCTTTATCCTACTATGCATATAAATTGATTAAATTTCTGGAAAAGCAGGGCTTATGAAATATTTAGTAAGAGGCATAACTGTGTTGCAACTCTCTATATGCTTTGCTTTTTTATGGGCTAAATCTATTGTTGTTTTCTAAGTTGTTGGTTTTGATATGGATCTTGGTTTGGTTTCGTGGATATAGCAATTTTTTTTGGGTTTGGGTTTGTTTTGGGTTTGGCTACATGAAAATCATGTAAAAGTCATATATATGCAGCATAAAAGCATGGATTATGATTAGAATATCACATAGCATTATATAAAAACAACAAAGCCACCATAAACTTGAATGCCGTTAAAAACATACATGATAAATATTATAAAATATTCATCGTTCAAACTTCAAGTTCAATATTAAAATAATAATATCAAGTTCAACAATTAGTTTTGAACTTTTAATTATCAAATAGATTTTCTCAATCATCAATATCATGATCATCATTGACATTAGATGATGTAGGAAGATTAGATGAACCATAAGTAGTGCTAGTGCCACTGCCACTTCAACTAAATGTGTGCTAGCTTTTGGACTCATCAAACACAATATGCTGGGAAGTGGAAGCATCCAAGTTAGTATACTAAGGATTTGTATCCCACAACTCGTGTATCCTTGTATTCATATTGTTTGTGCGAAAGGAGACACAAGTTGGAATGGACATATAATATGTCCTCTGCTCTTTTTGAGTGCAATCTACAAAAAATTTACAGAGTGGATGAAAGAATATGTGCTCCAATTCCTCTTTGGCACAGATGAACTCCAATTCCTCTCAGGCGTAGATGAACTAGCAACCTATGAAGACAAAGCAAATAGTTACAGTTACACATTATTAAAAAAATAAATTAAAGCCTATAAATAAAGTTGAAAGTTGAAACTTTAAAGACTAAAATATATATATTTTTTAAACTTAGTTGTGATCATAGTTGCCGGGAGACGTAGGGTATTGGTACTGGTACTAGTACGGGGATGGGGATGCCAATCAAATTAGGGTATGTGAGTTAAATGAATAAGGAGAAGGCTATTTTATATGTAAATGATTCACCGGAAATTTTGGGTACGGGGACTGGTACATTGTCTATGTTCCCAAAATGGAGTTTCCCGACAACTATGGTTGTTATAAAAATTTGATTGAGGGGTTGTAGGTGTAGGACTTGTTGGCCATGGAAGTACCACCAACTATGAACATCCTTCTTAAACTAATCTTGAAGAGCCTCAATTCTTGACTATTTGAGTGCACAAAATCAATGAACTCACTCATGACTATATCTTGCAATTTAGTTTCAAGGAAGAGCCTATAGAATGATTCCTTGTACCCTTCAACCACTTCAAAATCTCTATATGGGGGAACCCATGTTGGCATAAAAAGAATCTCAACACTATAGTATATTGGAATCAATGCAAAGGTAAGATGTAATGGGGTGGTCATCATGTTTTGTCTTTCTTGAACAATTGTGTGCACTTGTTTGAAGAAAGTCTCTTCAAGGTCTTGCTCATTCGCATTTATGATGCTCTTCGTCTTCTTAATCATTGAGTCAGTGCCATTAGATATCTCTCCCAAGCAAGGCTTATCAATGTCAATATAGTGAATCATGTTAAAATGGGGCTCGGTGAAACTTAGGAGATGCTCCACACCATAGTTTTAGGGCTCAGACTTGGACTTGGTTCAGCAGCCCAAAATTTTGACTTGAACTTGGGACTTGGAACAGACTAAGCAAAAAAACTCGACAAGAACTTGGAAAAAAAGAAAAACCTTATAATTGCACACACAAAAAAGAAATTAATGCATTTAGACAACATCAAAGCCTAATTTGACTATCAGTTTGTCATAATTTAAACATTACACATGTCATATGATCTTTGAACTCTCAAAATTTGAAATTTCATAGTTTGAAATATATAACATCACTTTAAATTTATAATTGTTTACATATGACATCAAAATGAAAAAAACGACCAAATACAATCTACATCTTTCTCTTTCCCCTCCTAATGTAACTTACTTTTTCAGGCCTTGGAACTAGTTTTATACTTTATAGTATCAAAATGATGATGGATTGTTTCTTCAAAATTGTCTTCGTTTTCCTCCATTGCATCCAATTCTTTTGCTCCTCTCTCCAATTCTGCAAGATCTTCATCAGTATGCAGGACATCGTCTTGTTCATTGACGGTCCATTCACCATAAGGACCAATCTCATCCAAGTCGATGGAATCATGTGAAATTCCCTCCACCTTTCTAGTTTGAAGGCGAAGGTTGTATCGAACAAAGACAAGATTATTGAGGCACTCCTAGGTCAACTTGTTTCTTTTTTTCGTGTGAATGCTCTCAAATAAGCTCCAATTGTGTTCACCCTCATAAGTACTATAGGGCTGGGACATAATACAAATGGCTAGCCTTTGAAGATTTAGCATGCCAACATTGCAATTCTCCCACCACAAATCTACAAAAAACATTTAAAAAATATAAGAATCAAGTTTCAATTTCTACTTGTAGTATTGAACTAAAATTTGTGCCTGGTTATTGTTTTTCTCACCTTTGAATTGCTTGAGCTGAAGAAAGAGTTTCCCCTCTGCACCCTTGTAGACCTTGAATAGATGGATGAAATATAGCAAGTTGATTATTATGTATGTAAAATGGATGTTTCTAGAGAGTTGGCATTGCCAAATTCATAACTAAGATATAGTAAATCAGATTTAGTAAACAAAGCAGTTAGTGAAAGAAAAGAAGAGAGCCGATCCAACAAGAGAGAAGATGGTGGTTAAGAAAGAAAGAAGGCATCGATAGAAGTCAGATAAGGAGAATGCCATAGTTAGGGATGCCGCTTTTGCTAGGAAAAGATAGTCATAGTATGAAGAGAACGACTGGTTTAAGTAATAGGCACAACTCCAAATGCAACACAAAAAGAGAACAAAAGGGCGTATAGGAAGGAGATAACAAGGGGCGGAAAGAAAGCTCCCATCTGCTGCGTAGGGAGAAGAAGAGGGTACAATGCACCAAGGAGTCGATTTGAACTTGTTTCCTGTGGTTGTCATTTTGCTGTACTATTTTATACAATCAACTTGTTTATGCCTATTGATAATGGTTCATAAACTTTGCTTTTGGCTAATCGATTAAGCAATACATATTCCTATTGTTGTTGACTGGGACAAGGCCGATTTCCTTGTTTTTGGCCTAGCTTACTGAAATCTGGAACTTTTGTTTTCATTATTTGCTGTCCCTGGAGTGCGTTGGCTGCTTGATTTAATTCTGTTTTTGGCATTAAAGAATGAATTTGGGGTTTGTTCTTAGTCGCCTGTGAATAGGAATCTACATGCTTTGTCATTTGTTCTTCTGTAGACATTATACTGGCAACCGATCCCTCTGAAGTCTCCAAGTTTAGTGAGTTTGGAGCATCTCGGTAATTGTCAGTTTGGTCATCAATTTTGGTATCAAAGCTGTAAGAGAGTGGGGAAAAGTGGAAGTGGGCAGAGTGCCACCGAGGGCAATGAGACGAGGAGGTGCTTAGGGTGGTGGTCGAAGAGGCCATGAAGACAAAATCTTGGAGATTCTACGAAACCTGGCAACAAGAATGGATGCAATGGAATGAGCACAATGAAGAGGAGTAATGGCGGATGATATGAGTGAAGTTGTGGCAGAAGAGCAACCCCAAGCTGATGATGAAGATCAAGAAGAACTAGAAAGGGTTGAAGAAAGATTGATTAGAGTTGTGATGAATGTGGGTGCCAAGCCAGGAATTGAAGTTCTTATGTACTTGGGAATCTTGAATGGAGAAGAGCTTATCGGCTGGATCAATGACTTGAACAAGTATTTTGAATACAAAGGAGTGGTAGAGGAAAGAAAATTGAAGTTTGCCTGTACACGATTAAAAGGCCATGTTGCAATGTGGTGGGATTACGTGCAGGCTGAGAGACGCAAGAATAACAAGGAGAAGATCTCTTCTTGGGATCGAATGGTTTCCAAATTGAAGACGAAATTCCTTCTAGCAGATTACCAAACGAATCTTTTTAAAAAGTTGCAAAATCTGAAATAGAAAGATATGTTAGTCAAGGAATACACGGAAGAGTTCTACAAATTGGTTATTTGGTCAAGCCACAGTGAAGAGGATATGGAAAAGGTGGCGAGGTATTTAAATGGTTTGAAATACAGTTTGCAGGATGAGTTAAGTTTAGTGTCTCCACGAACTCTTGAGGAGGCCTATTAGTTTGCCATTAAGGCAGAGGAGAAGCTCGTGAGGAAGAAAAGTCAGCAAGGAAGGCAAAGGGGAAGAGGCTTTAGAGGCAGAGGACCACAGTCTGGTAGGGGACAACAAACTCATAATGATGAAGGGGCTGGAAGTTCTAGTGGGTCAGCTAATCCAGAAAGAGGAGGTTATCGGAACAAAGGAGGCAAATCATTTGGTAGAGGTGGTTAGCAAGGAAGAGGAAGAGGATTTGCAGGTAAATGTTTTAAATGCAATTAGTATACTGGTCATAAGAGTTGGGAGTGTTCAGAGTATGTGAAGGAAGGGCACACAAGGCCAGAAAGAGGCACACAAATTGTGCAAGCTAAGCAAGAAAGCGTGGAGTTGCTTGTACATCATACGGAGGAACTTGAGATTGGAGAGCCTTTGCTGTTCAAAAGAGTGCTGTTGAAGCCACCGAAGGAGACTAAAGAACTTGAACAAATAAGAGCTCTATTCAAGACGAAGTGCAAGGAAAAAGGTAAGTGCTGCAAATTGATTATTGATAGTGGTAGTATAGATAACTTAGTGGTTGTAGAAATGGTAGATAAATTAGAATTGAAGAGGACTAAGCATCCCACACCTTATAGAGTTTTTTGGCTTTAGAAAGGGCATCAATTGTTAGTAGATGAATGGTCATTAGTGGAATTTCAGATTGGTAGTTATAATGATAGTGTGATTTGTGACATCATGCCTACAGATGTGTGTCATGTATTGCTTGGTAGGCCGTGGCAGTTTGATCGGAAGGTTGTACATGAAGGAAGTAGTAACACATATACCTTTGAAAAGGATGGAATCAAGCATACTTTGCTACCTAAATGTGAACGAGAAGAGGACAACAGTAGTTGTAGCAGCAGTAAGATAATGTTGGTGAGTGGAAAAGTGTTCTTGCATCTCATGAAGGAGGACATGGGAGTTGCTTTGGTGCTCAAACCTAAGGAGTTGCTTACCTCTACAAAATTGGAGGATCTACCCGAGGAGTACAAGAAATATTGGATGAACATAAGGATATTGTTGTAGTTGATTTGCCTAATGAGTTGCCTCCTATGCGTAGCACTAGCCATCACATGGATTTAATTCCAAGAGCTAGCCTTCCAAACAAGGCTGCATACAGGTTGACACCCCAAGAGAATGAGGAGATTAGAAGGCAAGTTGAGTTACTGCGGAAAGGGTTGATAAGAGAGAGTTTGAGTCCCTGTGCAGTGCCTACTGTCTTGGTGCCTAAAAAGGAAATTGAATGGAGAATGTGCATAGACTCTCGGGCCATTAACGAGATAACTATCAGATACAGGTTTCCAATTCATAGAATAAATGATTTGATGGATTGCTTGGGAGGTGCAAAGTATTTTTCGAAGATAGATATGAAGAGTGGGTACCATCAAATTCGGATCAGACTTGGAGATGAATGGAAGACAACTTTTAAAACGAATGATGGACTGTACGAGTGGCTGGTTATGCCCTTCGGGCTCACGAATGCACCCAATACTTTTATGAGACTCATGAATGAAGTCTTGAAACCTTTTCTTGGGAAGTTTGTTATTGTGTATCTTGATGATAGCTTGGTGTTTAGCAGGTATAAAGAGGAGCATCTACAACATTTGAGGATGGTGATGACGAGGCTGCATGAAGAGAAGTTACAAATTATGTTGAAGAAGTGTGTGTTTATGCAAATTGAATTGGTTTATTTGGGTTTTGTGGTATCTAGTGAAGGGCTGAAAATGGATAAGGATAAGGTACATGCTTTCATTGATTGGCCAACACTAAGGAGTGCACCTGAGGTAAGAAGTTTTCATGGGCTTGCTAGCTTTTATAGGAAGTTCATTAGAAATTTCGGTCATGTAGTTGCTTCTATACTTGAAACCAATAAGGGGTCTAAAAAGTAGTTTATACAGACACAAGAGGCTGAAAAAAGTTTTAAATTTCTTAAGCATAGGGTGACTAAGAAACCTATACTTGCATTGCCTGATTTCAACAAAGTGTTTCAAGTAGAATGTGATGCCAGTGGCTTAGCAGTAGGGGTTGTTCTTAGCCAGGAAGGTAAACTAGTGGGTTATTTAAGTGAGAAATTGAATGAGGCTAAAAAGAAATATTCTGCCTATGATCTTGAATTCTATGCATTGGTGTAATCATTGAAGAAGTGGAGGCATTGCCTGCTTCCTAAAGAGTTTGTTGTGTACACTGATAGCCATGAATTGCAGTTCATTAATAGTCAATATAAGCTAAATTAGAGCCATGCCAAGTGGGTAGAGTATTTACGAAGTTATAATTTTGTGTTGAAGCATAAGAGTGGGCAAACAAATAAGGTTGTTGACACATTAAGTAGAAGGTGTTTTTTGTTGCAAGAAATTCGGGCTAACAGTGTTGGTTTTGATAGTTTGAAGGAGTTGTATGCAGATGATGCAGATTTCAAAGATGCTTATGAAGGTTGCAACAGTCCAATCAATAGAGATAGAGGACCTTGGATGGAGTATATGATACAAGAGGGTTTGTTGTTCAAAGGAAGTCAATTGTGCATACCCCAAAACTTAATGAGGGACAATCTCTTGAAAGAGAAGCATAGTGGCAGTCTAGGAGGACACTTTGGACAGGATAAAACTTATTTGCAGTTGAGTACACACTACTATTGGTTGAGAATGAGGGCTGATGTAAAGAAGTATGTGGAGAGATGCAAGGTATGTCAGCATGCAAAAGGAAGAAGTTGGAATACAGGGTTGTATCAACCATTGTTGGTTCCATCTCGACCGTGGGATTCTGTAAGTATGGAATTTGTAGAAGTGTGTGTTTATGCAAATTGAATTGGTTTATTTGGGTTTTGTGGTATCTAGTGAAGGGCTGAAAATGGATAAGGATAAGGTACATGCTTTCATTGATTGGCCAACACTAAGGAGTGCACTTGAGGTAAGAAGTTTTCATGGGCTTGCTAGCTTTTATAGGAAGTTCATTAGAAATTTCGGTCATGTAGTTGCTTCTATACTTGAAACCAATAAGGGGTCTAAAAAGTAGTTTATACAGACACAAGAGGCTGAAAAAAGTTTTAAATTTCTTAAGCATAGGGTGACTAAGAAACCTATACTTGCATTGCCTGATTTCAACAAAGTGTTTCAAGTAGAATGTGATGCCAGTGGCTTAGCAGTAGGGGTTGTTCTTAGCCAGGAAGGTAAACTAGTGGGTTATTTAAGTGAGAAATTGAATGAGGCTAAAAAGAAATATTCTGCCTATGATCTTGAATTCTATGCATTGGTGTAATCATTGAAGAAGTGGAGGCATTGCCTGCTTCCTAAAGAGTTTGTTGTGTACACTGATAGCCATGAATTGCAGTTCATTAATAGTCAATATAAGCTAAATTAGAGCCATGCCAAGTGGGTAGAGTATTTACGAAGTTATAATTTTGTGTTGAAGCATAAGAGTGGGCAAACAAATAAGGTTGTTGACACATTAAGTAGAAGGTGTTTTTTGTTGCAAGAAATTCGGGCTAACAGTGTTGGTTTTGATAGTTTGAAGGAGTTGTATGCAGATGATGCAGATTTCAAAGATGCTTATGAAGGTTGCAACAGTCCAATCAATAGAGATAGAGGACCTTGGATGGAGTATATGATACAAGAGGGTTTGTTGTTCAAAGGAAGTCAATTGTGCATACCCCAAAACTTAATGAGGGACAATCTCTTGAAAGAGAAGCATAGTGGCAGTCTAGGAGGACACTTTGGACAGGATAAAACTTATTTGCAGTTGAGTACACACTACTATTGGTTGAGAATGAGGGCTGATGTAAAGAAGTATGTGGAGAGATGCAAGGTATGTCAGCATGCAAAAGGAAGAAGTTGGAATACAGGGTTGTATCAACCATTGTTGGTTCCATCTCGACTGTGGGATTCTGTAAGTATGGAATTTGTTATGGGTTTTTCTAGGACTCAAAGGGGCAATGATTTTGTATTTGTAGTTGTGGATAGGCTTTCTAAAATGGTGCATTTTATCCCATGTAAGAAGGCTAGTGATGCAACCCATATTGCTAATCTGTTTTTCAAAGAAGTGGTTCGTTTACATGGTATTCCATGGAGTATTGTATCAGATAGAGATGCAAAGTTTGTTGGGCATTTCTAGAGAACCCTTTGGAAGAAGTTGGGAACTTAGCTTAGTTTCAGTTCAGCCTATCGCCCCCAAACGGATGGCCAAATGGAAGTGGTGAATAGAAGTCTTGGTGACATGTTGCAGTGCCTAATTGGGAAAATGCCTAGTAGCTGGGATATGGCTTTGGCACAAGCGGAGTTCACTTACAATGATTCTCCAAATTCGAGTATAGGGTTCAATCCTTTTTATGTTGTTTATGGCATGCATCCTAGGGGTGTATTGGAACTCAAAAATCTTGGTGACATGGAGAAACAAAGTGCAAATGGGAGGGGTTTGCTCGAGTTATTCATGACCTTCATGAGGAGGTGAAGAT
The DNA here is from genome assembly GCA_007115665.2 of Sequoiadendron giganteum. Lineage (NCBI taxonomy): Eukaryota > Viridiplantae > Streptophyta > Pinopsida > Cupressales > Cupressaceae > Sequoiadendron > Sequoiadendron giganteum. The sequence continues at coordinate 116,793,675 of CM021104.1, read as the reverse complement.
GAACATTGAAGGGAGCAATCGACAATACAAACAATATGTTGATAAGAAGCGAAGGGAAGTTCATTTTCAGGTGGGTGACCTTGTGTTAGCACATCTTAGGAAAGAAAGATTTCCTATAGGTGACTACAATAAACTGAAGATGAAAAATATTGATTCGTGCAAGATCCTTCGCAAGTTTTCGGCAAATGCTTATGAGATCAGTACTCCTCCAGGCATGGGTATTTCATCGATCTTCAACATAGCCGATTTATATCCATATCAAGGTGCTACAGAGGACAAAGCAGTTGAGTCGGGGTTGAAATCTGTAGATGATCAACATGTGACCAAACACATTCTGCTGCAAATTGAATGCATTCTAGATAAACAGTTGTTGAGAAAGACTCGTGGCAAGGAGTACTTCAGGTATTTGGTGAAGTGGCGTGACCATCCTTTGGAGGATGCTTCATGGTTGAAGGCACCTGAAATTATCACTTATGGTCATTCCGTCGTTGACCTCATGAATAGGAGTTCATGAACTTTGCTTCTCCTGGGGAGCCTAATGCAAGGGCATCACATTTTTGGCTCGGAGAATTTTGGTTTTTGTTTATTTTTCTTCTTGGTGCTGTTTTGTTTTTGTGTTTTGGTGCCTTGTTCTCTTGTTGACAAGTGGGCGTATGAGAGGGGCAACAAATTGTTTGTTTGGAGTCCTATCGAGCATTATTGCTTATGGATTGAATGAAAATTCGAGAAAAAGATTACCCTCCTTGTGTGTGAGTGGCTGCCAGAAAACAAGGCAGTTAGTGAAAGAAAAGAAGAGGCTGATCTAGCAAGAGAGAAGACAGTAGTTAAGAAAGAAAGAAGGCATCGATTGAAGTCAAATAAGGAGAACACCATAGTCAGGGATGCTTATGCTAGGAAAAGATAAGAGTCTTGGTATGAAGAGAACGACTGGTTTAAGTAATAGGTGCAGCTCCAAAGGCAACACAAAAAGAGAATAGAAGGGCGTATAGGAAGGAGATAGCAAGGGGCAGAAAGAAAGCTCCCATCTGTTGCGTAGGGAGAAGAAGAGGGTACAATGCACCAAGGAGTCGATTTGAACCTGTTTCCCGTGGTTGTCGTTTTGCTGTAGTATTTTATACAATCAACTTGTTTATCCCTATTGATAATGGTTCAAAAACTCTGCTTTCTGCTAATCGATTAAGCAATACATATTCTTGTTGTTGTTGACAGGGACAAGGCCGATTTCCTTGTTTTTGTCCTAGCTTACTAAAATCTGGAACTTTTATTTTGATTATCTGCTGTCCTTGGAGTGCGTTGGCTGCTTAACATTGGATGCTTGATTTAATTCTATTTTTGGCATCAAAGAATGAAGTTGGGGTTTGTTCTCAGTTGCTTGTGAATAGGAATCTACATGCTTTGTCATTTGTTCTGTAGACATTATACTGGCAATCGATCCCTATGAAGTCTCTAGGTTTAATGAGTTTGCAATGTCATGGTAATTGTTAGTTTGGTCATCAAATTGTTAATGAATTCACCAACCCTTCCCAATATGGGTTGTTTGCCACATTGGAGGATAAATTATTATAGTACCAAAAGTTTGCTATTGAAATCCTAACCTCATGCTGTTTTTCTCTATTCCAAGCGATACCTTCAAGTGAGGGTTGTGCTCCTGGAAGAATGCGTGGAACAAAGAAATTTGGTGATGATGAAGGAATTTGGCTAGAAATAGGAAAAGAACTGTTAGGACTGTTAACGATCGAACATATTGAAACAGGTCTGAATTTCTATGTCAAAGATATTTTCGGGATTTCTTCTCTTGATGTCGAATGTGCTGATTGCAGAACATTAATAGATTTTGATGTTTGCATATCAATGGGAAGCCACCATAAGTATGATGGAGAACCACCTCTAAGAGGCACGTCTCAAGAGAGGACGTGTCTCCACAAGTGGAGACCCGTCCGCTCAAGAGACATGTCTCTTTGAGCACGCGGGTCCCTTCACTCTCAATGACAATTAGTTAGTATCTAAACACACACAAACCAAGGTGGCAGATATGTATAGAATTCCGAATTTATTCAAATACATAATTTTAACATCATTTATATATATCGAATATTATCAATGCTTATAAATTCGATTTCACTTATTTTCCTAATTTGATTATTTTGAAGAATAGCCTAGATCTTAACTGACCAAAGCTATCATTCATCAACACTCCCTCTTAGCTAAGGAAGATATATCAAATCAAATAAGTGGAGATATCACCTTAACACATGATATCTAAGACATGGTATGATTTCTCAATATTGTCAAGTCACATGACATAACACATCTTCATTATTCAACACTCCCTCTTATGTAGGGAAGATAAACTCTATTAACACTCCCTCTTAGCTAGGGAGAATAAACTTCCACCAAGTAAAAGTAATATCACCTAACTCGTGATATCAAAAGATATGGTGTGCTTCTGAAAGTGTCAAGTCACATGACATTCTTCATAACACATCTTCTTTATTCAACACTCCCTCTTCAACTGAAGAAGATAACTTCTATCAAGTAAAATTGATATCACCTAACTCGTGATATCAAAAGATATGGTATGCTTCTGAAAGTGTCAAGTCACATGACATTCTTCATAACATATCTTCATTATGGTATGTGCACTGACATCAAGTCACATGATGTCTTCCATAATTCATGGCATATCCACGGATATATAAATATTCTCCATGATTATCTCTGAAGGATCACAATGATCTTCAGATGACATCAAGTCCCATGATATCCATCAAAGTGTCCAAGAGATACTATCATGACATGTGCACAGATATCAAGTCACATGATATCTATCATGATAGTTTATCATTGTAGAGTCGTCACTTTATAATGTCAAATACAAGTGTTCATTATTAGAAAGATCGTCACCTTTCAATAATGTACACAGGTTAGTAGGCCCATAAGGTCATGGAGTCACACACATGACAAAAGAGTTTACACATTAAACATCTTTATATATTAGTACAACTTATAAACAAATTTGAATTTCAAACATAATATCAAATTACATACCAAGTTTTCTTCCCGAAGAGTTCAACCTTAACTCTGGAGAGAAGTTGTTGAGTATGTCCGCTGTTTAAGCATTTGAACTAATATATTCCAATTGGATCACATTCCTTCCTACCATGTCTCATAATGGTAGGGGATCTCAATGTGCTTAGATCAAGGAGTCTCACAAGCAATTTACGAAGCCAAACTGCTTCTCTTTCCCTCATAAAGGTTGCAATGTATTCAGTTTTTGTCGAGCTTTTGTGCCACAAAAGACTGTTTTCTACAGATCCAAGAGATCATAGCCGATCCTAAACTGAAGCAACATCCTGATGTGCTTTTCTGATTGGTTACACTCCCAGCCTAAACAAATCCAATGGTGTCGTGAAGATATCTCAATTTGTGTTTTTACAGCCAAAAGATGAATTTCCTTTGGCTCACATCTGAATTGGCTTAGAGCATTCACTAGGACCTTCCATTTGTAGTAGGAGTGCTTTATTAACTGAGCTACTGGCCTCTTATGGCCAGCCCATCATTAGTCCGGGTGTGGCTTATATCCAACACCCCCCCTTAAGCCATACTACGGGTGCATGGGGCTCTTTAGATCCTGGGACCTGTCGTCATGGAGTCTCTTAACATGACACCTCATCTCAGTCTCAGAGATGAACAAGGCTTTTACCTCGTATTTCTCTATCTCAAAGCATTACAACAAGTGAAGATGAGACTCCCTCTGAAGCTCTAATTACTTCTTCTTAGAAGGGATGACTTCAGTCATCCACACAATCTAATGGTTGCAAGCAAAGTCTTCATTTTTCTTCTTCTTTTGTAAACAATCTCTTATGCTTCTGATCCGTCCTGAAAGCATCTAGAAGAGATTATAAATAGTTCATAACTATCCAAAAATCATACAAGTTATATCATGAATGAGATTTTCAAAGGATCTTATGCTAGTGAACACAACACAATTCAAGAGAATTCACAAGATCAAAACAAATGATATAGCTCAGTAACCAAAGAATACTTATCTCTTTAAATATTTTGATCTATCCTTAATGAAGTCATGAATCTGAACGATCAATCACAATATCTGCTCTCTCCGCCCTTTACAGTGGCGTCGATCGCATCGAGTCTGCCCTTCGCATGAGCTGAAAATTGAAGATTCCTGTGACAGTGCTTATTTAATTTCCAGGTAGCACAGTCGGCACTGAAGCAAATAGTTGAAGGTTGTATTCTCGATTATACCAAGTCTGCAAAAAAACTATTTTAAATAAATAATAAAATTATTAAATATTTAATAATAATTAAAATAACGATTAGATTTGTATGATATGTGCCCAAAGCTAATAATCATTTTAATTATTATTTTCCGGGGGCAAATCTTTTTGCTGGCGGCTACATAGCCTTCGGCTCTCGCCACCCGCAATCACTGGTGACACCTTCGGCTCTTGCCACCCGCAACCGCAATCAGATACGATGGCAATACAAATAAGCCTTCAGAGTGTCCACAGTGAATAGAGCCTAGTGCACAAGGGAGCCCGATACATTTCCATCTAATCTCGTGAGAAACCCACATTGCTATTTGTGTTAAGGTTGCAAGATGTCGACCAATTATTTGCAGCCAAGGTATATATTGACACCAAATTCGTATTACAGACCCCCATGAATGAATGTAACAACATCAAATATTCACTTTCAATGAATGTAACGACACCTGTTTCTTGGATTTATCTATCTTAGCTTCCAGTTCAATACTCAAGCAATAAACCAAACCTCTTTCACTTTGTTTCCCGTAAATAGACAAATGAAAGAAGGGTCGGTTACAATAGAGATTGTCAGCATAAATACCACATAGAGCTGACCTGGCAATGTGCTTGAAACCATGGAACAGTACAAATATTAGTTTTCCACCTTTAATGCTAACAGTAGGTGTATTTATTTCTCTTGAAGTCCAATTGAAATTCTCATTGCCACCTATAGATTGTTAAGTTTCAAATAAGAATCCACTTAGTGATATAAAGCCAGCTCTTGCGCAATCAACTTCCAATCTAGTATTCAGAGACTCCCAATTTGTTTCACAATTTCCATATCCTTGGAGTTTGATGATTGGTGCAATGACTTCAAATGCAAAGATGGAAGATTAGTCATAAATTCTGTACATGTTGCTGCAAGGTGGTGCTGACCGAACCCAAATGGTTCTTAATCTTTCTTTGCTCTGTCGTTTTCTTCCCCTTAGGCAAGTCATGCATAGTAATGGTGACACAAGGGATCAACTTCACCTTAAATAAGACTTAAGTATTAAATTAAATAAACTCCAATTGCACATTTCTTGGCAAATGAGGAAGAAGTCATCATGCTCGATGTCGGCTTTAATAATGCTTAGCCACTCACACAAAAAAAATAAAAAATAAAAAATAAAAATAAAAATCTCCGTCTATTCTTCCCGTCTCTGCCAATAAGGAAGACTCGAAAGTCTTTTGCAGTAAATGCAAATTAAGGGCTCCAGCGGTCAATACTGCATCGACTATGAGAATAGACGACAACTTCCAGTGGTCGCTTTTGTGCCTGAGATTCCTCGGTATAATTGGAGTTTGTCTTGCATTCCTTGAAAATCTCAGCTACCGAAGGCTCATTAACTAGAGGAGTTTAAGCTGCACATGAGGTGATGTACGGGAGGAGAGGGTTAGAGCCAGAGGTTGTATCGTGCATCAATGCCGCCGGGTGATCCAATATGACGGGGACGGACAACCCCGTGCCATTCGACTGGTGACCATTGCCAATTTTGCCATCATGCCTAGCCTTTACAGACCGAACTCTGGCAACTCTGCGTGCATGAAACACCTTCTCCTGCACCTTAAAACAATTCGCTCTGCTCGCCATCTCCCACCTTCCGAATGGTATCATACCAAATTCTTTCGTCGCCTCTCTTTTCAACAAATGCACTGGGTGATTCTTACGCATGGGATGATTGAAGATTCAGACTTGTTATAACGTGGCTTTGATACCATGTTAACGATTGAACATATTGAAACAGGTTTGAATTTCTATGTCAAAGATATTTTCGGGATTTCTTCTCTTGATGTCGAATGTGCTGATTGCAGAACATTAATAGATTTCGATGTTTGCATATCAATGGGAAGCCACCATAAGTATGATGGACACCCGCCTCTAAGAGGCACGTCTCAAGAGAGGACGTGTCTCCACAAGTGGAGACCCGTTCGCTCAAGAGACATGTCTCTTTGAGCACGCGGGTCCCTTCACTCTCAATGACAATTAGTTAGTGTCTAAACACACACAAACCAAGGTGGCGGATATGTATAGAATTCCAAATTTATTCAAATACATAATTTTAACATCATTTATATATATCGAATATTATCAATGCTTATAAATTCGATTTCACTTATTTTCCTAATTTGATTATTCTGAAGAATAGCCTAGATCTTAACTGACCGAAGCTATCATTCATCAACAAGGACTCTCACCAATAGATAAATGTAGATGATGAAAGCTTGGAGTTGGGGTAACAAAGGAATCCATAAGCGTAGAACTAGATACATTTTGATTCATCATTGCTGCTATTGCTTCCTTTGTCTTTCGCTTTTCCACTTTTTTCATTTCGTACTTAGTAAGTAGGGCATTTATCTCTCTAGTAACTTCTTCAGACACCTTAGTGCACTCCTTCACATTTTGTCCAGGTGTTTTAGCAAGGTGGTATTTTAATCTATTAATTCCACTCGTCATAGTTTTTTTGCATTCATTACAAGTGACTTGGCCCTTGAAGCTCTTGGTGTCCCATACTTCCATGCAAAATATTCTTTGCCACTCATTTGTGTTGCACTTGAAGTTGACATTGCTGTTTTAACATGGAAAAAAAATCAGCATAGAATAGAATCTAAATAGAAGCTAAAAGTGTTAGGAATTAAGGGATGAGGGGAAATGGATGAAATTTTGACAACATTCCCCCTAATTTTCACGTTTTTTATTTTCAAATAAAGAAAAAAGAAAATAATAATTACTTGTTTGATGATTCGATCAACTTTTGATCCTAAAAACTTTTTCTTCTCAACTCGTTTTGAAACACCCCCTATGGATATTTGCCCCAATTTTTTTGAAATGTTACACAGAGAACTTAACAAACAATTTGCATGCAAACTGATTTCTATTTATCCAATAACTTGCAAGCAAATTTTAATGTAAATCATATAATAACAATTTTAGAATAAAGATCTGAAATTACATATGAATATTGCCTTCAAATCTTTAGTAGAATAACAACAAAAATATCCAATCGTAGCCACAAAACTTACAGTCGGATTGGATAACTAGAAGTATGAATTTGAAGCACAAAGTGAAACACCTGAGTAATATCTCCAATAGACAATGGGTTTCTATCCATTGCCTCCAAGCTCGAGGGTTTCGGTCCTTAAACCTATTGAAAACCAAAGCTTCCCAGAATTCTCCAAGAGAAATTAATAACCAAGCATAAACCAAGCATGCTGAAAGTGAGCCCTTGCAACACTTTTTATAAGCTTCTCATAAAAGCTCTTTCACACTTTTAACCAATGTGGGATAAAGCATAAACTTCCTTTTCGCCTTTTTGATGTCTCATGTATTTTAAAATAAGGCCCCCCTTTTACTATTCATTTTCACACTTAACTTTAGACCCACATTAATAAAGTTAAATAATTGAATTTAATTTTATAATTGAAACTTTATTAATGCAGAGATGAATTAAACCAATGGAACTGAAATCATCTGATGATAATAACCAATTTTCCATTGAAAAGACACTATCACTTGAGATCACGACCTGTCTGATGAATTACTATTAATAGCATTAATGACTAACTAAAAATAGTAAGTATGCCAAAACTGCCTCCAAACGCCTCAGATTGACCTGCAACGAAAATTGCCTAGGCCAAAAACCCTCAAGATTCCTTAAGAGCCCTGGTTAGCCTACGAAACCAAAGTTTATAATTGAAACTTTATTAATGCAGAGATGAATTAAACCAATGGAACTGAAATCATTTGACGATAATAACCAATTTTCCATTGAAAAGACATTGCCATTGGAGATCACAATCTGCCTAATGAATTACTATTAATAGCATTAATGACTTACTAAAAATAGTAAGTATGCCAAAACTGCCTCCAGACGCCCCAGATTGACCTTCAACGAAAATTGCCTAGGCCAAAAATCCTCAAGATTCCTTAAGAGCCTTGGTTAGCCTACGAAACCAAGGAGAAATAGGTTAATGACAACATCATACATTGTGAGCTAGAAAAGGGGACATTACACGTTTCCTTGCTAGGTCATGTTGTGACCTTTTCACACATCACCCCATGCCAGATGGGGACCCCCCTAATTTTTGCTCCATTCTGGTCTTTTGGCTTTGGTTTTTGGGTTGTTTTCTCTCTCTCTCTCTCTGATCTTTTTGTCCTTTCGGGGATGCCCCATTGTTTGACCTAAGTTGGAAATTTTGGCTGTCTGTGAAATTAGGGTTTCATTCTTCAGGATAGTTTGAAGTTGAATTGAGTTGGCTAATTGACGTTTGAGCTTAACATTGGTGTCAGAAGGCTTCCAATAGGTTCCCACTGAGTTTTCATTAAAATTAGACAACTTACTATTTTTAGTCAGTACTCAATCTGAGGTCCTTTCATCAGAATTTTGGAATTCTGACTGCCTCAGCGCATTCAGGTAACTTTAGGGTGCCTACATGAGAAAGTTGAACAAAATCGGACAACTGGCTATTTTTGGCAGTTCAGGCTTCAGGAGCCATTTTCAAGGTTTAAACATATGATTTTCCAATGCATGATTGGGGAATGTATTTGGGTTTTTCAAGACGGTCGCAATGGTGTGACATGTTGATGTTATAAGTAGCTTAGGTCTGCTTCTTCCAACGCACCCACTTCAAGAAGATTCACAAATTAAATGTTTAGCCTAAGCGGCTATTTAATTTATATGGTATTGATTAATTATCATCTTAGGGCCGACCTTACTTCATGCTTTGTAACTTAATAAAGGAGGCCGACCTATCTCAGGTTCTTTATTGTAAATTAAATTATTCTTGGAGGGCCGACCTACTTGTAAAGTTATATTATGTTGCATATATAAGCAAGGTCGCACTTGTCATTTAACACAACAAGTTCATCCGATTCATATCAAGCAAGTTATCAAGTTCGCATTTTTCTGTATAAGGAGTTCGCTCTATCTCAGCAGATCAATATTGAGGAGAGATAGCGATTTTTGTAGAAGAGCAGATTGCTGTTCTTTGAAGGCTGAGATTATCTCCTGTAACAGCAGATCATCAGATGTAGCAGCAGATCGGTTACAAGGAGAAACATATTCATTTGTATCTTGTGCATCTTGGAGAGGTGCGACCTCATTACATTCATTATTGGCCATTGTTGGGCCTGAGTTGTAAGCAGATTTCTGCCATTGTTCTATATATATAAGTGATATATATTTGCTGGGTTTTTCTCCCTCGAGAGGAGGGTTTTCCCAGGGTATCTTGTTGTGTTCATTGTCTTGTGTGTTGCAATTCTATTAAGTGCTTTCATTGTTTAATCTGATCTAAGAAACACTAACATGAAATGCAAATCGAGATGATAACTTTCAACAATACAACCTTCAGAGGCTATTTTTAGGGTTTGCATGCAGAGATTTTTCAGTGCATGTCCGGATATTCCTTATGGGTTTTGCGATAGCTTTGCAGTGATGTGACATCCAAGCAGAATGCATCGGTTTTCAGGGACTTGCTATTTTTAGCCAATGACCACATGTTGACCAGTTTTCTGGGTTTTTCTGGGTTTTTTGAGATCCCATGAGCAATATGACATGCAAATTCATCCATCAGTGAATTGATAACTTTTTCAAGCAGTTTCTATTTTTAGCAGGTTCACTTTGACAACCACTTGACACTTTAGTTCAGCAAGCAGAATGACATGCAACAAAAATCAAGTCAAACGAAGGTCGTTTGAGGCACATGGAAGTTAGATTAGGTTTTCCTACTTCGGTGCCTAAAAAGTAGGGTAAAAAGCCAGAATTTCAAAAAACGAAGACATCCCATCATGATTAGCATCCTTCTGGCAATCTATTGGTGAAATTTGGGCGTAATCCGGGCACTTAATATTTATAGTAAGTTGTCTCCAAAACACGGTTATAAATAGCAGGTCAGAGCGAGGGGCAGGTGTGAACAGGTTCACCAACCAATGAGGACCACGTGCTGAAAATTTCAAGTCACACGGAGCTGCAAAAGTCAAGCAATTTTAGGGTTTGCTAAAAATAGCAGGGAGGCTAAAAATAGTAGATGGGCTTGGGCAATAGGTATAAAGGGGTAGCTGAGGCATTGAAAATTTCCAAGTTAAAAGTTGGGGCAGGCAGGTTGAAAATAAGCCAAGTGTTCAGATACGCCAAGAAGGGTAGCTTGAAAAATCTCCCAAGTCAAAATGTCAGCACTCACCCTAAAATGCGCGCTTGACAGGTATGGGAAGGGTGGCATAAAATTTGCCCAAGTCAAAAAATGGAAGTATACCCTCTCATATGCACCCATCATGGAGGGGGGAGGTATGAAAAGTTTCCAAGATATTCAAAATAAAAGCAGCCTGCCTCAAATGCGCCCTCATCTATGAGTAGAGGACTTGTAAAAGATTCTAAGTGGTGAAGATGAAAGCAACACCCTCCAGATGCGCCCAAGCAAGGAGTGGAGGAGAAACTATTTCTAAGTATTTGAAAGTGGGAGCATGACCCCTAAAATGCGCCCATGTTGGGCAGATGATGGAAATAATATTTTCTAAGGCAAAATAGAAGTAGCACCTCTAGAATGCGCCTTCAAAGTGAGTGTTGGTGTGTGTTTTGAGTACGCCACCGAACACAAAATAAAATTCGCAAGGACACTCTATCCTCTCTTGAAAAGTAATTGCAAATACCTAGAAGATAATACAATAACTCTAATGTTTCTTTTGGTCAGGTCATGACATATGGACAAGGTCAGTGGGCGTTGTGATTTGCTGGTAATCACAAGGGGACTTACGCTAAGATCTATTTGCAAGTTTAGGACTTAGACAGTTTTATCATTGAAGCTCTTTTGATGCGTATTTCAAATTTCCAAAAACAATGCAAAAAGGCAAGGGTTTAGAAGTCTAAGCTACTCCTAAGAACTCAAGAGACAGCAGTGACGAGATAAAATAGGGTAACCGCACTTTGTTTCACCTCCTACGGACAACTACGCAAAGCGGGTGCAATCTTCAACGGAAGTGATAATAATTTTCATGTTTGAATTGATTTAAAACAAACAGAAGTTAAGCATCCACAAATTAATGGCTCAGACTAACTTTACACATTGAATGCAAATCATCCATCCAACAAAAGTATCAGCTTGATTTTATCTACCACTGCTATCAAATCTATCATCCACTAATAACATGTAAATGAAATACTAATTTAATTCTACTCTAAGTGTTGAAGGAGAAATATTAAAACCTTGCACACTACTTGAAAATAAAAGTGGTTCTTAGCAAATCATGCACAAGAGCTTTTATAAACGGAAATAGTTTCGTCGCAACAATCTTATACAACTCACTTCACAAATTGCAAATGAGAGTAAACAAGTTTATATAGAGTTTACAAAATTGAATAAATGGTTCAGATTAAAAATGAGCCAATGGCCAAGATCAAAACAAATAAACCCTAATTAGGGTTTCCCAAAATGACTTCAGTGAACTAAGAGTTGACAGGGTGATGTGGCGTTTGGAGCTATTTTCAAGGAATTACATCCTGATCCTCCCGCGTTGCCGTGTGTTCGATGAATCTGGACACGATCAAGGCAACTTCATCCATGGTGACCTGAGGAAGCATTTTGATCCTGAATTCCAATCCGTTCATACTCTCGACGCATCTGGCAAAGGTATCCTCCCACTTTGGCTTGGTCTTCTCAAAAGACTCTCGGATGCTTAAGAAGTTCGCCAATTTGGCCCAGTCCTGCTTCAAAATGGGTCTTGTGATGGCAAAGATGCCCTCTTGGACCTTCCCTTTCAAAACCTCTAATTGCAGGTCATTCTCTCGTAGAGCCTCCTTATCCAGGATATCGGCAATCATGTTGAGAATTTTGGCCTGAACTTCTTTGACTTGCTCCTCTAGTTTGAGATTGTCAACCTTTACTCTGTCTAAGACTTCACCTCGTGCTGTTAGTGCCCACAACCAAGTATGGAAGTCATAAGCCGCACCAGCTGCAATGATATCTCCGTCTATCATTTCTTGCTTAGGAATCCCTTTCAGAATCCTAAGGCAAGGAATTATCCTATCCTGCACATCTGGAAGGCTCTCCCACACTTCCGCCAAAGCGGCTAGTCTAGAAAGCAGTGAAGTGGCCTAACCGTAAACCAAGGTCAACCTCTCCATGAATGTCTCAGCTTTCGTGCCCTTGATTGCTATCCATTCTTTGGCCTCTTGAACTGTGACCCTGTTTTCTTCCATCTCCTTGGCTGCCTCCTGCGAAGAGTTTTGGAGAAGAGGAGTTGCCGTGTTATCCTGATCAAGTGGCTTGACCAAATGTTGGATATATTCTTTCAAACGCTCAATTTCCAATTGGCACTCTTTCCTCTTGGCTACCTCTTTTGCCAACCTTGACTTGATAGTGGACACAGAATTGTCCAAGTCTTCAATTTCCTGGCCCTTCGTGGTTGGACCCAAGTCAATGGTTGTGATGGCATAATCTTGTAGAGCCATGTCCTCCTGTGGCTTGTCCACTGTAGGCACTGCAATCTGCACTGTTCTGTTACCAGCTTCATCTCTTTGTATGCTCGAGAATTTCTTTGCTGACTTCTTGACTGCAATCTGCGTAAGTCTGGCCAAGAAGTCCGCAGTGTCATCCTCTTCTAGCTCTTCCACTGGCGCCTGTACTTTCAGCCTTTCCCTTAGCCAATCCGGGATCGTCGGCTGCTCCATGCCTTCATCTTCCGGCCTATCTTCCCTGTCAGGAACGTCCAGAATTCCCCTAAGAGCTGAAATCATTCCTTCTTGGAAATCCTCATTTTGGGTGTCCACATTTTCATCATCGGACTCCAATATATCTGTGCCCGTGGGAGATGGTGGCGTATCTTCGTCCGGCTGAGGCTCCATATTGTTTTCCAGAATCGAGGAAGGATCACTAATGTCAGCTAGTGAAGCATCTACAGTAGCCAGCATCTCTTCAATATTCCTAGATGCGGCTGAGTGTGAAGGCTTTACCTTAGCCTACAACTATCTCCTTCCTTTTTCTGGAAGTGGTGGCCTCTATCATCTCTATGCCTTGGGATGCGTCTGCATTGGAAGAATAGGATTCCGCCTCACTCAACATATCATAAGTCAAGGTTATTCTTTTTCGCCTGAGTTCCTGAATCTGTTGATCAACCCACCACTGTGTATACTTGATGACTGGCCTCATCAAAGTATTCAAATCGGCGTGCTCAGGTTCTGACCACCTGACCACCGGCAAAGGCAAGCTCTCATCAAGGTGCGGCTGTACCTGTTGTCCATCTTCTTCCAATTGATCCGGCACTCGACACAGTTCTGTTGCTCTGATCAAGCTGACAGGCAGTCTAGACCACATCTTTCGCCTAACCTCAAACTTGTTCGCAGCATCAGCCCAGAAATCCTCAAGTTCAACCCTATGCTTGTACCTCCTTCCATCCACCGTCTTGATGTGATGATGCGGGTCAAAGTGGCTCCTAGATAAATCGGTAGCAAAGGGGTAATGCTGTATCTCGAGCCTAGCACTATCTGCTGCCTGCGATGATGGACAAGACTCTAGCATGTTCTCTATAAAGAAGGGAAAGGTTATTGCCACCTTTTGCTTTGTCCTTTGGAGGCCTTGAAATTCCTCTAGCTGCCTTAGTACTTCCAACAGGACCATCTTGTTAGTCGGGAAGATGGGCAAACGGTATGGGCTCCCGATGAATCCCTAGATTCTGATGTAAGTATATCGGGGATACTGGATAAACCAAGATCCATATTTGCCAATCAGCTTCTTGGCCTCAGGAGTCAGCCGTTGATGCGTCCCTCCCTGGAGTATCCTCGTGATGTACATGAGGAAGGCATCGTGAGCTCGCTGGAAGTGTGCCTTCTCTTTCAACTGCAGCTGCGGATAACAGTCATATGCCTTTAACTCGTTGGATCCATTGCCGACCGTGCCTTTGCATATCAAGCCTGCATACTTGTAAGTCCTAGCCAACATATAGATGACATAAGAACTCATATAAAACGTTTTAGTTTTCTCCAAGTTGACAAGCTGCTCATGGAGGTTGTTGCTTATCATTCGTGACCAGTTAAACATCTTTACGCCCTCTGTGATGTCCTCAATAAAATAGTACATCCATGGCTCGAATGGCACCCCCAAAGGACTGCCTGCTATTCTGTTCAGCAGATAATGATGTCTCCATAGTCCTCCTTGAAGTCTGTACGCATCAACTTCTTGGGCATTTTCTTGCCCGATGGCCTAGGCTTGTCCAGCCATGACTTGTTGATGTTGGCGGCACAAAGGTCAGGCTGTTCATCATACAATCTCTGGGTGTCTGCCTTAGTTTTGTAGGTGGTCTTAGGATACGTAGGAATGCCAAAGGCTTCTTGTATGGCCAACTCTCCCAGATGTGCCAATATTCTCCTGTCAGGTGCCACAATTTGTCTCAACTCAACATTATAATGAAGCGCACACTCCACCATTAATTTAGCACATTCAAGCGCAAGCGGAAATCCGGCAGCTTGAAAGATTCCATTCCTCACCATTCTTCTGGCGGCAGGCGTCGGTAAAGGTCCATTATGTTCGTATATTCTTCTCTTGAATTCATCGAGGTCTATATGGCCAAGATTGGTGTTTGAGATGTTCTTCCATTTTGATTTTATTTTAGTCTCTGGCTGCGATCCCTTGCTTGCGAATTTCATCTATGCTTGCCTGGACGTCTTTCCTTGACCGACCGTCAACCTGCAAGTACAAAATACTTAACATTAATACAAGACTTTTCAAAATTAATTTACTCCGGGGTGTTTGTTGGATAAAATCGCACTTTCAGCTTATTAAATTAAAATTTCTGTCAAAAAGCAAGCTGAAAGTGAACAAATTCGCCCATCTATGAATGAAATTCGTGCCGGAAAGAAAGTAGAAGATAGAAACAAGGTATAAACACACTGTCGATTAATTTCCAAACCTCAGAGATCGTATTCTGGCTGCAAATGAATTTAAAAATTCTGAAAATCTGCCAGAGGAAGTGCGCCAAAGCTGGGAAGTACGATTTTCAGCAAAGAAATAACTTATTTCTTTCTAAAAATCACGCCTGTCAACAAGAAGTTGCTTCCTTGATTCTCACAGCAACGTTACTTTCATGAACTTATCCTTCGCAAACGATTCCCTGAAGATTCGAGAGAGATAGCTTCTTCTCAGTCGAAATTGTGAAGAAATGAGTTGCTGAAACTCATTTTATGGTTGAGAAGTGCGATTTTCCTCAAGGAATTGCTTTCTTTTCTTTGATTTTCTTCCAATTTTAGAAAGGTTTTTCTTATCGGATTGGCAAGTTTCTAATTTTACTTTCAGTCGTTGAGGCAAGTTTCCAACTTTCATCTCTGTGCCACCTCTGTTTGAGATTCCTCCTAAGGCATGGGAAAATTCCTCCTCATATGCCCAAATGCACCCAAGCTTAAAATTCCTCCTCCACATGTTAAATGCGCCCAAGGCCACAAGGATGGTGAGAAGCATTCAAGGCGTGATATTGAAAAAGGTTGCTAAGGCAAGGTAAAGGTCTAGGCATGGCAAAGTTCCTCCTCATACCATCATATGCGCCTAAGATGTAAAGACAAGGTAAGACAAATGCTAAGGTGTTGAGGATTTGCTTCCACCTCATGTGAAATGCGCCCTTGTATGTGGACAAGACATGATAAAAAATAAAAATGACAAGTATAAAAGTTCCTTCTCTCCACCCTATATGCGCCCAAGGCATGGAAGACTTCCTCCATCACATAAGAAATGCGCCCAAGGCACAAACAAATTCCTCTCCACATGCTATTTGCACCCACAAGAAGAGAGGGCATGGCAAAAATATGTTAAGGCAAGCAAGTTCCTTCACCATGGGTCAAATGCGCCCTCAAGGTGAAAAGTTTCCTCACCCTATGTGAAATGTGCCCATGAGTTCCCCTTTCACATGCTACATGCGCCAAGAAGGAACAAGGCAAGAGGAGGGCGTGGTTTCAAGAAAATACTAAGGCATGGGAATTCCTTCCCACCCCCCTAAATGCGCCCTCAAGTTTCTTCCCCTTAGGTCAAGTGCGCCCAAGAAAGATATTGAAAGTTTCTAAGTGTTGGCGGATTTCCTACACACCACCTCATATGCGCCCTAAGGTGGAAATTAACACATGAAAATTCGCTAAGTGTGAGGTAGAGGTTGCCAAGGCGTGAGGCTTGAGTGGAAGTTGACATGCTCAAATGTGCCCTTCATGGTTGGGATAATTAAATCTAAATTTTTCTAAGGCATTTTCCAAGGAGAAAATGAAAAATATGCGTAGGGGGTGATATTAAAATTTCCAGAGACAAGATGAAATGTGCCCATGAACAGGAGGGGGAAAATTCTTCAAGGAGTTAGGGAAAAATGCCAAGACAGGAAAATGAAGACTGCAGGTGTGGAATACGTCCAAAATTAAAATGGAATAAACCTTAGCAATTTTTATTATTTTTCAAAAAATATTAAAAATTAAACTTACCCCTTCGTCTGAATACACATGAAAACGATGAGTTCTGAAGGGAAATTTCTTCTAGGTATTGGACATTTCCCACTGGGAGATGATTTAAATCTTTTCCACACCTTGCTCGTGTTGTTTTGACGGAGATTTTAGTTTCGCGCCTGTTGATGAATTTCCTAGGCGAAAATAAATTTTCTAAGGCAGAGAAGTGTTTTTACAAAAAAATGCCTCGACTGGCGATGTCAAAATGAGCCCCAAGATTACAGTGGATTAAATTTATGAAGAAGATAAAATTGTCTAAGGAAAGGAAAAATAAAGCAACAAGGGGTCAAATACACTCACAGGGTAGAGATGAAATTTGTATAAGGCATGGAGGAATTTGAAGATGAAATAAAGCTCGAACATCAAGCATTCGAGTGCGTCCTCAAAGTGGAATATTTTCTAAGGCACAAACTCCAGGCACAAGGTGGTGGATGCGCCCTTGAAGAAGACCTCATGAAATGAACATAGTGCACCCATGATGAAAGTTTGCTAGAAAATGATGAATTTTATCAGATCTAGAGGTCAAGCAGACCTTGGAAGTCAAAACATGGGAATTAGGTAAGTAAAGTGAATTTATGTTATAAGTGTTCTGATGTTCTTTTGTTTTGTAGGATGAACACCGAGGCCAAGGTATGAGGACTTGATGAAGCTGGACAATGTTATAACTTTGGAAAATGAAAAGGCATCGAAGATTTGTCTAAGGCATTAAGAACGTAATGCAAAAGAGGCTAAATGTGCCCAAGGTAGTGGGCTAGAGAAATATGAAAACTACGAGGAGGAAGTGCATCCAAGAGTTAAGACAACAGAAGGGTTGAACGTGAACAACTGAGCAGTCTAACTCTGGATCCTATCAATTTTTATTATCTGTGGAGGCAATCTTAGAGACTCTTTTACCCTCCTAGCGCAACAGAATTGGCAGGCAGAATAGTGAGAAAGTCTTTCTGGACGAGAATCTTCTGGAGGACAGTGGGCATTAATTGCTCGCAGTGGTTTCTGCAGAGGAGTGGAGAATCTTCTATGCATTCATTGCCCCACTCCTCTTTGTGGCGGTTTTTAGGGCAAAAGCCCTAATTAGGGCTTACGTGGCTCAATCCGAGTCCTTCATTGTAATTGAATCTAAGCCGTCCGTTGGACTGGGCCAACTATAAAAGGGGCATCCCCCTTCATTTGTAATCAATTAGATTAGATCAAGAAGTCAGAGAGTAGAGAAGATAGAGGTTAGAATAGATAGAGAGATAGTTAGAAGTTAGTTTAGTTTGAAAAGGAAAGAAAAACTTTCCCTTTGAAAGTTTTTGTAAAAGGTGGTTGTGGGGGACTATCATAATATAAAGAATTTCATTGATTGGTGATTCTCTCTTTCGTTGTGAGCAGTTGACAAGACCTTTTCGTCTTTCCAATTCAATTAGGATAGAGGAAAGTAGACTTTTATTTCATGTAAGTAGTTGTTAATTGTGGAATATGTTGTTTGATTTGAGCAAGTTTCATTCATCCAAACCACTAGCGGGCTTGCTGATGGTGAGTCCGTCTTGCATGGTCGACTGGATCATTTTGCGCTTAACTTCGACTGTGATTCATATGCCCATATGCATCGTCTTGATGGTGTGTGCATGTCGTGTCATAGCCTGAATATCCTACCCATCCTTTGAAGATTGCACTGGTTTTGTAGAAGTTGTCTGAAGGGAGGCAAAGCAAAATCTGGTTCAACGCTTGTTGAAGTTGATCCTCGTGTCCCACCTTTAGAGTAGATGGTAGCATCCCTAATCCTTACATCCTTTTACATTCAGCATTATCTGGTTATTTTAAGAATCCGAGCGTCATCGAAAAATCTTCCGAAATTTGAGAATCTTCTGAATGAGCAACTCACGTAAGTCCCCTTGGAATACCCAACATATTCACATCAACCAACTGAGCCTATTCGCGACATGAGAAACCTTGGAGTTGAACGCATGATCTTTCACACAATCTTAGTATGCATAATACTTTGATCAAGAGAGAATAGGGTGACCGTTGGACATTTTATTCTCTATTGGTGCGGTCATAAAACACCCGTGAACAGGTCAATGTTTAGTTGGGTGAAACAAGTGAATAAGAGCTGAAAATTAAAAAAAATGATGTTTTAAGACTTGAAGCTTTGCTTGGGTGTTTTTCCTCTGATCGAGAATCCAAGCTTGGTACTCGAGAGTTTGAGGTTGATACTTGGCGAGTTTTCAACCTAGACTTAATCGAGTACTTGACAAAACTTGTGGAGACTCGACTCATGAGTTTGGTCGGCTTGTCTTAGCCACCCAAAAAACTCGCGAGTTTGGCAAGTTTTGTCGAGTACTCAATGAGTTTGCAAACTATGCTCCACAGGATACTACCATGAGTCGTCTAAAATCATCTGCATAATTTTTGTTCTCCTTTCAAAGTTACTTTGCTTCCATATAGAACAATTTTGGTTAATCGCCATTCTAGATAGTGCCTCTCTAACTTTCACAAGTCGTCTTATGATGATTGTGTGAGAGGTGAAATGGGTCTCAATTCTCTATAACCTAATTCAAAAATAAAAATAAAATAATTAAAATTGAAAAAAATAAATCTTTTTAGAAGAATTACAATACACAACCATATTATGAAAATGTAAAATTTTATACTACTTCACTTTGCTTCAGTAGCTCCAATTTTTAAAATGATCTAAAAATGCCTTGTGACATGTGGTGGTTGGTGATGAATATTTGGATGTCCTTAGCCTTTGCATACAATTATTTGATCGAATCAATTTTATTCCCAATTTTTTGTAGGCATTGGATTGAGTGAGTGGACCACACAATGTGTCCAAAAACTATGTGAATATTGTTCCTCAACCAACAACCTAGCAACTCCACAATTCTTTGTGTTGTCCATTATTACTTGAATAACACTATGGGATTCTACTTTCTCAATGGACATTGCCTCTTCAATGGACATCGCTATCAGATTGATTAAGGGCCAATTTTTTGCATCTTTCTACCCATTGGAAACAATGGGCACACTTGTCTCAACCCATAAATCCCTTATGGGATTCAATGAATCTTCAATGATGTTGACCTCTTTTCCAATAAGGTGCCACACATCTTCTCATAACCTGGACCCTTCTATCCTTTTGGAGCCGCATCACCATTTCTTGCTAATATGGTGAGCAAACAACATTGAAAGCCAACCCATTTGCATAAATATGTCTTGCTATGTGTTGGTCAATAATGTCTCGACTATCATTCTTTCCAAAGGCCCCTTTGGTCTTTCTCTTGTAGTGGGTTCTTCACTTTCGAGATGAGGAGTGGACAAAAATGTGTGGCTTTCTACCACAACATTGGGATTAGGCTAGGGCATTGGGGGCTTCATTCCCTTTGATTTATTTTTCATTAGGGGGTGACTTGATTAATGACTTGCTTGTTCATTTGCTTGATCTTGCCCCATAATATGTCTTGTCACTATCTCTAGTGGCATGAGAACACCATTCTTTTTAGGGCAAGGTTTGATGCCTTACACAAATATTTCACACAAATGGGCTTTCACCCAACTATATGAATTAGAATATCTAACATCACATCCATTGCAAATCGAAATGTAACCCCCACCACCTAGAACTAGTTGTATCATATTAACATATTTCTGTAGAGGAGAATTCATATCTATTTTGAATTTAGGTCGAGTTTTGGAGCTAGAACTAGTTGCCATTATGATTTCTATGGCAATTTTTTTATAAGCAACACATTCAATTTTATTTTTGAAACAAAAAATCGATATTTAAAACTTAGCCCTTTTGAATCTTTGATACATTCATAGAATAATTGAAAATACATAGATAAAAACAACAAAGAATTTATTTCATGTTTGTAAAGAAAAAATAGAGGAATTTAAAAAAAAAAAAAACCTCTTTGCAAATATATCATTCTATGATCTTCTTAGCAGCTAATGGACACTTGTAAATGTGTAGGAATGGCAATGTAAGTGTTTTAGAACCTTCAAAGATCAATCTTCAACTCCCATTGTTGATTCAACAGGTAAAAATAAATAATCAACCTCTTGGAATGATATTTGTTGTTTGAAAAATAAATTAACTTAAATGAACTTGTTTTGGTGTTTAATGTGTTTTACAAGTCAATTTTAGGGTTGAGGAAGAATTCTAGGGTGACGAATCAAAGTCATTATTTAAAAAAAAAAGCAAAAATATATTAAAAAATGTTGTTGTGTTGACGAGTTTGTCATGGGCGCATTTAGATTTTCCCTAGACAAATTGGGTTGTTTTGGCATGTCTTGTCCCGAACCACATGTGGATCAAACCAGAATTGGGATTTGGCTCAAACTGGATCCAAATCCAGCTTGTTCACAAGTGGATCTAATAACATAATTTGTTTTAGCCAGATTCACCCCATTGCTAGATCGATTTATGTAGTTTTTGTTCTTATATTGTCAAATTGATGGTTAATATATAACACAAATTAAACATTTAATGATTACCTAGATATTTGATATTAAACAAAGTAGCGAAAGCATACTTAAATAAGATTGCAAACTCTTTATTTGAAGAGGATAAGAGCGACAATTAAGAGGGTAAGATTGACAATTAATAAAGCAAAAAGAATAAACAACATTCTTAAAGTCTATCCTAAAAGCTAATTGACCATTACAAATAAAACATTATTTTAATACCCTCCCTTAATGGTCAATCTACTAACTACAACAAGCTTATCTCAAAATTTTACAAATTTGTCAGGACTCAAAGACTTGGTTAGAATGTTTGTAGTTTGATCCTCGGAAGGACAATACTACAACATAACCAATCCATCTTCTACAAGTTGTATAATAAAATAACAATAAAGTTCCACATATTTGTTATGCTCATGGAAGATTGGATTCTTTGCAAGTTTTAGCATGATTTTGATTGTCATAGAATGATGGTGAAGGCTTTACTTGAGGCATCTTCATGTCTGAAAGCATTATTCTGAGCCATACTACTTTGCATTTTGCATTGATTGCTCCTCATTATTCAACTTTTGTAGAGGATAGAGCTACTACCTACTGTTTCTTGCTGGTCCATGTGATTGCACTTGTGCCAAGGCTAAAAACAAAACAAAAACATGATATTTTTCATCTACATAGCCAATCCAATTTGAATTTGTAAGTCCGACCAGCCTAGGATCTTTACTTTTGTTGAGCGAAATGCCAAAGTCAAGTGTGCCTTTCTCATATTTCAACTATCTTTTCGTCACAATCCAATGTTCTACTTTGGGTGCTATCATGAATCTAGATATGAAACTCAGGTATAGTGGCTGTAAGATAAATTAAGCTCCCCACTAGTTGCTTGTAAGTTGACTCATTGATTGTTTGAGAGTTAGTTTTCACTCAAAGTTTTAGGCTTTTCTCCATAGGTGTTGATGAGATTTTACAATTTGTCATTATGAATTTGTCGAGCAAACTCCCAACATATTTGGGTTGTGAAACAATAATGTTTCCACTTGTTTGCCAAACTTCCACAATTAAGAAGTAATGTAAGAGACCTAGATTAGTCATGTCAAATGCTATACTCATATTTGATTTGATCTTTTCAATTGCATGGGCCTAACTACTGGTAATGATGGTGTCATCTACATATATGACTAGCAAACTGATATCATTACCAATGCTTTTGATCTATAGATTTGGATTCAAAGGACTTGGCTAGAATCCTTGTTCAACCAAATACTTGTCAATTTGGATGTATCATACCCTAGGTCCTTGCTTTAGGGCATATAAAGTTTTCTTTAGTTTGCATACAAGATGCTCATTCATTGCAATTTGAAAACCCTGCGGTTGAGACATGTGCACTTCTTCCTCCAAATCTCCATTGAGGAAGGCACTTTTTATGTCCATTTGATGGATTTGCCAGCCACACTGAGCTACCATGGCTAGGACTAATCAAATGGTGCTCATCTTTGTTGGAGCAAAGGTCTCCTCATAGTCTTTAAATTTATTAAACATGAACTTATTAAATTATGAAAATATTTTTATTTTATTATATAATTCATATATTATAATTATATAATTTATTATTTAAAAATTTATAATTTACTGTTTAGATTTAGCCTCTAGAATTTAGAATTTTAGATAATAATTAATAAGTTTATTATTTAATTAATTAATTTAATCAAACTTCTCTTAACAATTTTTAAATTTGAAATTGCTACTTGCAGGTTTGTTGAATGTAGAGATTGTTTCTACTTTCTAAATATCATGGCAGGTAGTTCAGGTTCCATTAGCAATACTAATCCCTCATTCAATATTGACCCGACTTCACGGCTATGGAGACATGTAGAAATAGTAGAGCAAGTTCCAAGTGGGGGGACTGTTGGCAGATGGTCAACGCTCCCCTCAAGATTCACGACATGGACTAATCGCCTCTCGTGGATCCGTTAACTCTGGTAGTTGTATCAGGCATTAAAAGGTCGATCTTTTGGTGCAACGACAACTGTCGGGCCAACAATTGGTATCAGAGCCAAAGGTGTCAAGTTCGAATCCCCTCGGGTAATGTTGGTGGGGAGTTTGTTGGCAGATGGTCAGCGCTCCCCTCAGGATTCGTGACATGGACTAATCGCCTCCTGTGGATCCGTTAACTCTGGCAGTTGTATTGGGCATTAAAAGGTCGATCTTTTGGTGCAATGGCAACTATGGGGCCAATAGGGACATGTGTTTGGATATGCCTCCGGTGTGATAAGAAATACACTAATTCCTACAGCCGAGTGAAAGCACATTTGTGTGCAATTCCTGGGAAGGGAATTAAAGCATGTCTAGGAAAAATTTAAATACTTATAGCACCTTCCAAAATAGTAGAATATATTAGGGAGCAAGAGGAAGCAAATGCAAGGGTTCAAAATAGAATGGGACATCCATTGAGTATAGGAAGGGGCTCACTAAAGCCACCTATTTCTTCATCTCACACACATAGTGTTGGCCTTGATATTGTAGTAGAAAGCCACCTTTTTTTGAGAAGAAATGTAGTTGAAAATGTCAATGAGGCTAATGTTTCGAAGAGAGCAAAGTAACCATTGGAGAGGGCATTTAATAATGATGCAAAAGAGATTGTTGACCAAGCCCTTGGAAGATGTTGATCTAAAACTAATTGAAGGGAACCCTTTCCTCTGATCAACCCAGATCCCAATGCGGGCAAGGTGAAAGCATACTCGAAAGGGGATCTTTAGCATAGAGCTTGAAACTGTAGTAACACAACTCTAACCAAGAATGTGCCCTAAGACCCGATGTGGGAGGAGGGGCGAGCATATGGTCAGAGGATCCCTATGCACTATTGAGCTGAAAATAACTCTAACTAAGAATGCGCCCTAAGACCCGATGTGGAACGAGGGGCGAGCATATGGTTAGAGGATCCATGAGTGTAGTGACGACTCAGCCGATCAGCAGAATGGTGTTACAATGCATTACATAAAGTAACTAGGCGGCTTGCTGACCTCTTCCACTTTTCAGTGGGCAGTACATGAAAGTAAGTACAAAAATGAAAGACTGAAGCAAGGCCAGTCCCTTCCACAATCTTGGGAATTATAAAGTGTTTAGCTAGAAGATAAGACTGCTGTTCAGCTTACAATGAGATAGAATGCCTGCTAAGAACACAAGAGTAGAAGTCTATCAATGCTGCAATAATGTAAAAAGACTCTCCAATACTCAACTTGTTTTCCCAAACTCAAACCCACTCAAAAGACCAACTATAACAGTCTAATTTTGACAGACCTGCAACTGAAAATGCATAACCAGCAATACAAAAATTCACTAAAATGCTTATATCTTGCTCAAAACTCAATCAATTGATGTAAAGTAAAATTCATAAGCTTCTAACATTGATGGCAACCAAGATTGAACATAGAAATCACTCCAAAAGACTCACATTTATTTTGCACGAAATTCAAGGCATATCCAAAATGGTACGACCCTCAAGGAGGGGCGATTTTGCTCTATAAAATCAAAAACTTGATAATAAAATCTGATAACTGGCAGGAAGGGTCGCCCAAGTCTTCAAAACACAACCATCAACTACCCATAACCGAATAAAATTCACTACAGTCAAACCAGCAACTCCAGAAATAATCTAAACACACTAAAATCTTATGACAATGTGCTCAATCTGCTCTCAAGGATTAAGAACAGCCATTTCTCAACTAGTTGCTGTCTTTCAAGCAAGAAGCTAAGCCGAGCTAGGGGGTATGCATTCCCCAAAGCATTCAGTCACCATTCCGACAACATAACTTTGCAATATTCAAAAGATGATCCAATGAAGAGCCAAGACCTCCATTTATAAGTTCTTAGAAGCAACTCCAGAAGATTCTAGAAGGTGTGCCCAAATCAAGAAGTCAAACTATTTCAAATCTGAGGTTGACTCATTTCCTTCTCCAAGATGGCGTCCCAATTCAAAAGATGAAGTATATTCACTTTAAAAAAAAAAAAAAAATCTTCCCCATAAGTTGGTGTCCCTTTCTCCTCCATAGTCAACTTTATCACTTTATAAATATTTTGATTAAGCCCCCTAATGAGGCATCCACCAATGAAGTCCACTTTTTAAGACAACTTAAAAGTCATCAAGCTAGGCCAAGGGACTTAATATTAAAATTTAACTTTAGAATAACTGATCTCTCCAGAAAATGCATCCAGGAACCAAACTCAATACAGCCAATAGAACAGCTCGAAGAGGGAAGCCAAACGTATTGATGCCAACAAGACCACTGCTAGAAATAGAATTTACTAAAAATAGTAAATTTAGGAAGTTGATCAGAACAACAAGCAAGCTATACTGTTGCGAAGTTCTCTGAAAACCTAGAAAGAATCAACAAACAAAACTCCAGAATTCCAAGGGCAAACCTCAGAAAAAGATGAAACAACCTCCACAAATATAGGAAACCCTAATTTCCACTTCCGAGTAGCCTACGGGTCTTCGGAATAGGCTAATGGCCATCTACAAGAGCACTGTTGAGAAGGGGACATTACAGATGCCTCTATGCAAATGGTTTGTTTTTTAATGTTGTTTGATCACCTTATTGGCAAGACATGATAAAAAAAGTAAATGAAGCTCCAAAGGGGTACACAAGCCCAGGTTATGAGAAGGTGCGTACCACTATATTCTCAAGGGAGGTCAAACATATAGAAGATGCATTATCTACCATCAAGGCCTCATGGAAAGAAACAGGTGTGTATTATTTCCGATGGATTGAAGGATGCAAAAGATAGACCATTAGTTAATGTGATTGCAGTGTGCCCTAAAGGGGCAATGTTTTTAAAAGCTATGGATTGTGAGGGGTAGGTAAAGGATGCACAATTTATTGTTGACATCCTTATATAGTGCATTAATGAATTGAGACCTCAAAATGTTGTCCAAGTTATAATGGACAATGCGAAGAATTATAAAGCTGCTACTATGTTAGTTGAGTCACGATTCCCACATATATTTTGGACACCTTGTGTCGTGTATTCCCTCAACTTCATGCTATAGAAGTTAGGTACAAAAATAGGTTGGATCAAACAAGTCTATGCTGAAGTTGAAGAGATCCAAATGTTTATAACAAATCACCACATGTCGCAAGCTATTTTTAGATCATTCTCACGACTAGAGCTTTTGAAGGTAACTCAAACTTCAAACATTGCATTGTTTCAATGTTATGTTTTACTTTAATAATTTTTTTACAATATATATATATATATATATATATATATATATAGATTTTAATTATTTAATTTTTATTTTCAAATAGGTGGTCGAGATTAGATTTGCATCCAACACAATCGTCTTGAGGTTATATGAAGGTGTGCGGCGTTTTCTGCTGTGGTCATTAGCCAATCATGGTCTATATGGAGGCAATCAAACATTGAGAGGGCAACAAATCTAAAACAAAAGATTCTAGATGATACTTGGTGGGATTGGGGGGAATATCTTCTTGCTTTCACTGAGTCCATATTGAGCATGATACACTTTACTGACATGTATAAGCCATGCTTGGGGGAGGTTTATGATGGCATTGACTCAATGCTTGAGAAGATGAAAACCATCATAAGTGAAAAAGAGAAAAATCTTGAAGAAACCTTCTTCAAAGAGGTGCATGCAATTTGTGTTGACCGGTGGAACAAAATGACCACCGCACTCCATCTTCTTGCCTTTTCTTTGACTCCCAAATTTTACAGTGTAGAGATCCTTGCTATACCAAGCAGAGTGCCACCATATCGTGATCCAAAAGTCAATGAAGGGTTTAGGACAGCTCTTCTTAAACTCTTCCCTAATCCTAATATGGAAGATGCAGTTTCAATTGAATTTGTTGGTTTTGTTGTCTCTAGTGATCAAGGTGCTAGTTTGATTTACAATATTTTTAATTTAACCACTCTAATGAGAGTTCCATTTGCTTCAATAGGTTGCTAGTTCTTTAGCTGAGCGTAATTGGAGTACATACTCCTCCGTCCACTCAGTGGAGTGCAATCGATTGGCATCAAACAAAGCAGAGGAGCTAGTTTTTGTTCATTCCAACTTGTGCCTTCTTACTCACAAAGAGGATGAGTACAAAGATGTGGGATGTAGAACCAGAGCGAGCTGACCTAGATCTGTTTTTGGTTGTAGTTGCACAATCTTCTCCAGCTTTTGAGGAATCAAGTAGTCAGCATACTTTTAGCACAAGTGCTAGTGTTGTTCCATCATCTAATGTTAATGTTGATGATGATCTTAGTCTTGATGATGACCCATATGATGCAATTGCAGATTAGCAAATTGGTTACTATTTGTATTATTAAAATGTTAAACAATGATTATCTATCATGACATTCAAGTTTGATCCTTTTGATATTGAAAACTGAATTTAAATCAGTATATTATGTTTGAAAAATTGAAATTTGTCATGGTTTTGTTTAGCATATGTATTGGGAAATGAAATTCTAAACTTAATTTTATTTCTAGATTGCATATATATATATTTATTTATTTGAATATACATATATATATATTTTTGTATGGATGTACCCGTTTTGTACCCAACCCCTTATATATATTTATTTATTTGAATATTTTATTATTTTTTTGTACGGATGTACCCAATTCTGTACACAACCCCCCCAAAAAAATTGCTGTACCCACGTACCCGTTTCCATGCCCGTACCCAATTCAGCAACCTAGCTTATTGCTGGCCACTCCATCTCTAGGTTCTTGGTCAATGGGCAGGTGCAAAAAAATGGGGAAATTTTTTTGTAAGGTGCCTGATTATATGCTTGTTGTGTGGGAATATACTAGCGAGTGGGTCTCAGAGACGGTTATCATAGATCAAATTCTAAGCAACAACATGCAGAGTGAGGAGCTTCAGATTCAATATGCTTGCAGCCCTCTTGCTTGCTCCAGCTCTTGCCCAATGATCCTTCTCCTAATAAGGATAAAAGGAAAATGAGGAAGGATGTGAGCCATTTTAGTCACCTGAAGGTTTCTGCTGAGGATGGGTCAACCCCTATAGATGTATGTCCAGCTAGGATGTAAAGCTGCCACAAAGTTTCTGTGAATGGAAATAAAGGGGAATTTCAGAGTTCTCTGGAGCATTTAAGCGGACATGAGTCTGTAGATGTTTGGTTTCTTTCTTGCTCCTTTTTGGGAGACATTGAATGCATTTATTGTGCTCAGCTCCTTTGTTTGAGACACTGACTGTTTGCTGAGGTTTTTGCAGTCCTTGTGCTGCTAGTTCCTTCTTGTTTGACTGATCATGTGGGGCATGCCTTGAATTCTTTTAAACTTGTTAAAATATTGAAACTTGCTTTCTCCATCCATTTTTCTTCTTTTTGATATTTAAAAAATATCAATATTGACTTTTGAACTTGACATATCAAGCAACTTGAAGGGAATTGACAAAACTAAAACTGGAAAATTAGGGTAAAAAACTAGCAACCATGGAATTTGGGGCGTGAAGAGATTTTTTTCTTTTTAAACTTTTTCATAAAATTTGGCTTTCTATAGAAATTAAACCTGGTTTTTAGCAAAACAAAATTAAGGCTCACAAGTAAAATCAGGTTACTATGCTTCTTCACTCACTTTTTGATTTGTCACAATGATTTTATGAAGAATGGATTTAAATGTGCTAGATAAATGAATATATCTGAATTTTATAATAGGTTTTCTGAATTAACCTGCAATAATAGTAATTAAAAACATTTATCATACATCAATCCAGGAACCTTATTACAAAAGAAATGCTATGCAGATTTTTGGTTCATCTTCAGAGATGTTGCTTTATTTCAAATGAACTTCTCTTATTTAATTTTGTAATAGGTTTTCTGAACAATAATAGTAATTAAAAACATTTATAATATATCAATCCAGGAAACTTATTACAAAAGAAATGTTATGCAAATTTTTGGTTCGTCTTCAGAGATGTTGCTCTATTTCAAATGAACTTCTCATTTACAATAGGATTTGTGTTTGGCTTCAATTGAGCAGGTTTTGTTTACTTGTAAAAGATTTAATTTTTTTAAATTTTTATGACCTGATTAGTTGTTTGGCTTAACATATTCGCAGCTTTTGGATAGATGTTTAAAATCACCACTTCTACCAGCATATTTAGCTGCAGCGTTTGCAAAGAAGTTGAGCAGATTAGCACTTTATACACCTCCATCAGGTTCACTTCTTGTGATTGCATTGATTCATAATCTTCTTCGGAGGCATCCTTCAATTAATTGTTTGGTGCATCGGGTATGTTCTCTAGTAACATTATTATAAGTTTTCCATAGTAGTGCCATTATGTCTCTGAGATGAGAATTATATTAAAATTATTTTGATGTCTGTAAACACTAAAGAAAGACCATCTTATGTTTGATTTGATTGAGTACACAATGGTAAGTCCATTGTAAATAGAACAAGACAGTCAACCAGTAGAACTATGACAAATTATTTTGACAACATTTCATCATTTTAAATTTATTCCTCTAGTGCAAGGAATAGTGGATCTTACAAAAGTAAAACACTTTGTATATTTTGTAGTTTGACAGAAGCAGAGATCAAGTTTCTATGCGAAATTGAATTTTTGTCTGTCTCCAACTAGCCATAGAATTATTGGGTTTTATGAAACAAGTTAGCTTTTGTTAGGTGCAGCTAGTGCTGTTCTAAGTTAGACTAATAAACATATTTTTTCTCAAAAAATCTTAATTTCTCTTGAGGTACTCTTTTCTTAAAAAATGATCAGTTTTAATACCAAAATAGGCAGCACAGCCAAAAGGAGACCTCGACAATGGAGGAAAAAGAATAGTGCCTTCAACAATAAAATGCAGAACATTTTTACCATGCACATTCTTGAACTGCTCAACATATAGGCATTACAAGACATTGAGAAAGAATTACACTCTCTTCGGTATTTAATTATATATATATATTATTGTAATAGCCATTCCTTGCTGTCTGAAAATCTGGAAATACTTTTGCTGTCCCTGAAATTGCTTCCCTTCGCTCCCCATCCCTGAAACTTGGATAATCAAAGGTAGAGATTCAAGAGGAACGGGTCAAAATCATCAGATTGGTTCATGAAGGTGCAATGTTGGAACTAATAGATTAGTGACAATTCTGTTTGTTGTAACAAAAGAATGGGATAAAAAGGCATATTTACAAGACCTGGACTCAGCATGGACTCAACATACTGATTTTTGACTCAAACTCAGATTCGGCAATTCGAAAGAATCATGAAATATAGAGATTTATTAACGATTGAAAGATTTTACTATGCATCCTTCACTTAGTCAAATTTAAAGACATAATAAACTAATAAATTAGAAGCTAATTTGATCACTTGCACAAGTATACATCAATTAAAGCAGTAAAAAGTGGATTTGAGATGAAACAAACATCATTTTTAAATATATAATTATTCTCAAGTCTTTAAAGTGTACAAAACTCATGGATTATGATATCCATGGCTTTAAAAACAAGAATAAAAAGTACAACTATGGTTGAAAGGAGTTTCCATCATTCAGTCCAATGTTTGTAACTCTATATTAGGTTCTACACTTGCATCTCAGATAGGTCATTGATGCTGATGCAGCCATGTTAACTGTATACATGTCAATGAAAACAACATTTAAAGGATATGCCCATGTTGTGTCCTCGACCATGGCTACCATGTCTACCTCAAGATCAACTTGATCAACCCATCCATGGTCATCCTTAGTGAAGATGTAATCCTCAACCTTGGTGAGTCAATTTGATTGTGATCAATCTCTAATGTGATGAATATTAGATAATTCCAAGGATTTGCTTGTGATGGAGACAAAGGTTGTAATGAACTTAGACAAGACATTCAACCATTGCATTGACAATATGTTGTGCCTCTTGGAGTGCTCATGCTCAAACATAGCTCAATTGCACTTATGTCTTAAAGAGTTGCATGGTTGGCTTAGGACACATATGACAATCTTGATTTGGCACCATAGAGCCAAACCTCTCCCCACCATGCATTTGAAATGAGAAAAAAATTTAAAAATTGAATAATAGAAACTTAAACTACGACCTTGACATAAAAGGTATAAAAGCATTTCACTTTTAACTCTGATCTTAATCAACCTTTTACTTGGTTGCAATCTTGTCCAAGTTGCCCAACATATATCTTGTGCAAAGAGGTCCCTTACACAAGTCTAAAGATCTCGATCATCTAGACAGTTTTCACTCTAAACTAAGAATTTGCTTCCATCTGCTCTACTAAAATCTTCTCATTAGTCTTGAAATCCGAGTGGAATGGGGATGTTGGATTCAAGAAATAAACAGTTTCATGTAAGGACTTGTGAAGCATATGATGTTTTCATTGATCAATTATTTTCCATATGGGATGATATTTCTTCTTAACCCAACCATAGATGGATCCAATAGCTTCCTTGGCTCTACCCATGCCCTTATACGCTTAACCCATTGTAAGTTTCTCCCCATCAACAATATGGACAACTAAAGACACTCTAAATTGCAGGTAAACAATATCATAAATTGAAATATCCCAACCAATATATATGCAATTTTTTTGATTTTTGTAACATAAAATGATGCGCTAATTTTCTGATTTTATTCTTCTGCTCGAACCCTAGTTTGCTGATGCGAATTTCTGAGTTTATATATGCATTAGCAGCAACATTTATTCATCTCAATAACATCAAAATTTATAACAGATTTGTTTGATCATGAACAAGCATGAAAACAACACAATAGAGTACCCATACATCCACCAACATATGCCAAAATTTCTGATATTCAAATGCCTTGTCTACTGCTACAAATTAAATGATGCAAGTACATAATGCAGTGGGCTCCAAACATGCCGAGCAACATCTAGCAGTCTGCTGTCATGAAGTAACCCCAATTCATGCAATGAATATCCTCCTACTGTAACCTTAGCTGGGCGAAATTGCTCCAGCCACAAAATGCAACTATTTGATGAAGAAACAACTCTAAAACCCTATCAAAGGGGTGTGCTGGCCTGCTGGTCTACTGATAGGGTTTGCAACCCGAGAAATCTGAAGAATAACCTCCAACTTGCACAATTCGCCCCTTCATCTAGATGCCTAAATGCTGATGCAGAAAACTGAATGTGATCCTAGCAAGAATCACCATTGAAGCTCAAGTGAACCTCTATCATGAAGTCCTCCATTGAAGAAGCTAGGGTTTTGTCCAGCTTCTCCTCTATTCATAAGGGTTTTCATCCTTAGAATATTCGCCAAAGTGCAGATCATAAAAGCAGAGATAAATTTGTTGATGAGAAAAGCCTCCACAATGAATTTGTATTTATATCAAACTTCCCCTTTTCCCTCCAATCTGGCCGACCTAATTTGGGCCCCAAAATTTGAAATTTAATTTTTTTAATTTTTTTTTTGGTAACCCCCAAAAAGGGTCGCCCAGCCTCATAGAAAAAGTATAAAAATATTTTTGCCTAACTTAAAATCATATTAAATATTATTTAACCTCCTTGAGCACCAAAACCAAAAATAATAAAATAATATTTTTTGCTTTGAGAAGGGACATTACATAAATATATAGCTGGATAATGGATTGAAGGAGGGAATATAATGTTATAAACAAATAATGTATCTTAAATGATAAACTAGTGAAATAGGCAAAAGAGAAATGAAATAATAACTTACATCTACAATCTCCTTTGTTGGAAGTGAGAAGTTATGTTTATTGAAAACCCACTCAACCATGC
>CM021104.1:116664044-116760623 GCA_007115665.2 Sequoiadendron giganteum | reverse complement strand
AGAATTGATCAAAGGACCATTGGTCTCTAAGATCAGGAGGTAGGGTAGCATACTCCATGTAGGCCTGCCTGGCATCGTCTACCAAAGGAATGGTAGCTTCAACTTGTTGTTCTTCCCTCAGAGTGAATGTAGGAAAGAGCGGTCTAGAGGCTGATCCGCTAGAGATGGCATCATGCTGTCCATTGGTTCTACTGCCTCCATTACCATTGTTCCCATTATTCCCATTGTTTCCATTGACTCCACTGTTTTCTCCTGTAGCATGGTTTTGATTCGGAGTATGGTTCTGAGAAGTTTGCTGGTCCATCCGAGCAAGTAACCGAGACATCATCTCAATCATTCCATCAAACTTCTTTTCCATCCTTGCATCCTTCTCCTCCATGGCCTGCCTGAGA
Organism: Sequoiadendron giganteum; assembly: GCA_007115665.2. Taxonomy (NCBI): domain Eukaryota; kingdom Viridiplantae; phylum Streptophyta; class Pinopsida; order Cupressales; family Cupressaceae; genus Sequoiadendron; species Sequoiadendron giganteum. The sequence goes on along the minus strand of CM021104.1, from coordinate 116,760,231 downwards.
TTGTCTGACATGTTCTCAACTATTTTACCCTTATCCACTGTTGTTTCTGTTTCTCTCAAGGCTTCTGAGAGAGTATCTGCTTTTGGCACTGGCGGAAGCTGTGTCTGTTGTCTTCTGGCCTGACCTCTGGTGTAGTATCTGCAATCACTGTCACTCATCTGACCACTGAATCACTGTTGGGCACAGGTTGGCAGAATCATGGCTCTGATACCACTGTAATGAACCGGACCAAATTTTTTTTTGATTTTTCACAATTGATTACAATGCAACATGCACCCATTAAGGTTAGCACAAACCAAAACGTTGCGGAAAGTAACTCTAACCAGAATGTACACCAGGATCCCGATGTGGGCAAGGTGTGAGCATTGGTCAGAGGATCTATGAAGAGCAAACTGAAGGAACTCTAACCAAGAATGGCGCCGAGTGATGGTGAGCATATGGTCAGAGGATCAATGCAATGCAAACTGAAGGAACTCTAACCAAAAATGGCGCCGAGTGATGGCGAGCATATGGTCAGAGGATCAATGCATGATGACAGAATGTAACCCTAACCAAGAATGGCGCCGATGGATGGCGAGCATATGGTCAGAGGGTCCCTAAACTACTCAACTGAAAGCAAATAGGCGGCAAGCCAGCCTCTTCCACTTATTCAGTGGGGATTACATGTAAATTCAAAATGAAGGGAACAAATTGCTGACAGTACTACTGTTCAGCTTACAGCAAATTAGAGAGCTTGCCAGATATCATAAGAGTAAGAACTTCCAAAGCTATAACAAGATAAGATCCCTCTTCTACAATCACAAACTCTTTGAATATCAACCCCTCGCACCACTAATGAACTTCCTTAAATCTGGTATGACTGATTTGACAGATTTAATGCAAAACAACAACATAATAACTCACGAAATTGCACATAACTCACTCTAAACACATCCTATTGACGAGAAATCGAATGCAGATTACTATACTGATATAGGCGCCCAAGATGCAACTCCTAAACCACCCAAAACAAGCCTTATTTATTTTGGCACAAACTTCGATGCACTTCAAGATGGTACGGCCCAGCTGCAAGGGCGAATTTCCTCTATAAAATCAAAAAGACCCAAATAAAATCTGGAAATTGGCAAGAATGGTCGCCCCACATAAACAGATTTATAGATTCAATACCCGGAATGATAGCATTTTTATTTCATGAGCTGTGAGCAAATCTTACATTCCTCAATGACATTCAGCAACATCAAAATATGACAGAAAATGTAAACTAGAACTCCCAAAATGCAATGACTCAATTGGAAATGCAATTCAAACCTATTACAAGCTAACTTCTCAACTAGTTGCTATCTTTCAAGCAAGAAGATGAGCCCATGCTAGGAGGGATGCTTTCCTCGAAGTGAGTGCCTGAAGACAATTCAGCAGCATAATAGTGTAGTAGACAAAAGATGCCAAATGAAGAGCTGAGGCCTGATTAAATAGACAAGAGAGAAACAGCTAGAAGCTTCCAGAAGGCACCCAAACCCTAATTTCAAATTCACCTTTTCCCTCCAAAGAATGGCGTCCTTTTTCACCCATGAAATATTTCACTTTGTATTTTTCTTTTTAAAATAAAATCAATTCTCTCAATAGGCGTCCCTTTCTTCATCTCAATATTTGACATTTAAAGATATAACTTATTTCTTCATGACGCCTAGACCCTCAAGGTTCCCCTTTTAAAACAACTTTAAGTTGTACTGCTAGGCAAGGGGTATAATATTATAATGAAAATACTTATCTCTCCAAGAATTATGCGCCCAAGGCCAAGAATTGAAGTGCCAGTTGAACCAACTGAAGAAGAGGACCAACTAAACTGAACCCAAACTGTCCACTGCCAAAAATAGAATTTACTAAAAATAGTAAATTCGCGAAGTTGCCCGGAATGCCAAACTGAACACATCACTGCGAAGCTCCCTGGAAACCCAGAAAGAATCCGCAAACAGAATCCCGAACCTCAAGCAACAACCTCCTCAAAACTAGGAAACCCTAATTTCACCATCCGCGTAGCCTACGGGTCTCCGGAATAGGCCAACGGTCAACTGAAACGGTCACAGCTGAGAAGGGGACATTACAATATAAGCTGGAGGAAATTCTTCGGAAAAATATGAGGAACACCAGGATTTAAAAATTGAGGCTGCAGGTGTGAAGTGCACCCAGAATCAAGATGAAACAAACCTTAGTAATTTTTATTATTTTTCAAAAATAATAAAAATTAAACTTACCCCTTCGTCTGGATACACATGGAAATTATGATTTCTGAGGGGAAATTTCTTCTGGGTATTGAACATTTTCCACTGGGAGATGATTTAAATTTGTTCCTCACCTCGCTCAAGATTTTTCGACAGATATTTTTGCCTGGCACCCATTTAATGGATTTCCTAGGTGAAGTAAAGAATAAAATCTCTAAGGCAAATACGAGAAAAGTTTCTACAAAAAAAAAATGCTTTGGCTTGTGATGTCAAAGTGAGCGCCTGGATTACAGTGGATGAAATTCATAAAGCAGGTAAAATTGTCTAAGGGAAAATAAAGCAACAAGGGGGTCAAATACACTCACAGGGAAGAAATTTGTCTAAGGCATGGAGGAATTTGAAAATGAACTGAAGCTCGAACATCAAGTATTCAAATGCATCCTCAAGATGAAATACTTTCTAAGGCACAAACTCCAGGCAAGGTGATGGATATGCCCATGATGAAAGTTTGCTAGAAAAGTGATGAATTCTACCACATCCGGAGATCAATCGGTCAGAACATGGGAATTGGGTAAGTAAAGTGAATTTATATCATAAGTGTTCTGATGCTCTTCTTTTTGCTTTGCAGGAGGAAGATGTTGGAAGAAAGGGTTAAGTGTCGTGACAAAGTAAAGATGAAGAAAGTTGGTGAAGAAGTTCCCAAGGAAAAGCGAAATGGCAGTGAGGATTTGGCTAAGGCGTTAAGGACGTGATGCAAAAGAGAATAAATGTGCCCAAGGCAGTGGGCTAGATAAATGTGAAAGTCACAAGAGAGAAATGCATCCAGGAATGAAAGCAACAGGAGGACTTAACGAAGAAGAACTTTTTGCAAGGAGGTTTGAACCAAGTGTTGTTGTGTGCTTGCCTCCTCTTAACACAACAAAATTGGCAAAAAAGAACAGTGGGAACGCGTTTCCGGACGAGAATCTTCTAGAAGAAGATAGTGGGCATTAATTGCAGATAATGGGTCCTGCAGAGGAGTGGAGAATATTCTGTGCATTCATTGCCCCACTCCTCTCTGTGGCGGTTTTTAGGGAAAAAACCCTAATTAGGGCATAAATGGCTCAATCTGAGCCCTTCATTGTAATCCGATCTAAGCCGTCCGTTGGAATGGGCCAATTATAAAAGGGGCATCCCCCCTCATTTGTAACTTAGTAGATATTAGATCAAGAGTAGAGGACAAAAGTTAGAATAGATAGAAAGTTAGCTTAGAAGATAGCATAGTTTGAAAAGGAAAGAAAACTTTCCCTTTGAAAGTTTTGTAAGAGGTTGTTGTGGAAAACTCTCATAATACAAAGGTTTATCATTGCATGGTGGTTCTATCTTTTGTTATGAATAGCTAGCAAGGCCTTTTCGTCTTTCCAATTCAGATTGATAGAATAGAGTAGACTTTATTTTATGCAAGTAGTTGTTAATTGTGGAGTGTGGCGTTGTGGTTTGAGCATATCTTCTTTCATCCATACCACTAGCGGGCTTGTTGATGGTAAGTTCGCCCTGCGTGGTCAACTGGAATATCAGTACCTAACTTCGGTTGTGATTCGTGTGCTCACTTGCATCGTTGTGACGGAGTGCACATGTTGAATCACAATTTGAATATCTTTTATCATCCTTTAAAGATTGCACCGACTTCGTAGAGGTTGTCCGAAGGGAGACGAAGCAAAGTCTGGTCTGAAGATTGTTTAAGCCGATCCTCGTCCTCCACCCTTTAGGAGTAGATGGTAGCATCTCTAATCCTTATATCCTTTTACATTCAGCATTATCCGGTTAGTTTAAGAACCCAAGCTTCATTGACAGATCTCCCAAAATTTGAAAATCCTTTCTTCGAGGTTGAACGATTACGTAAGTCCCCTTGGAATACCCAGCATATTCACACCAACCAACTGAGTCTATTCGCAATAAAAGGAACCTTGGAGTTGAACGCATGAACTTTCACGCAATCTTAGCATGCGAAATACTTTGATCAAGAGGGAATAGAGTGACCGTTGGACATTTTATTCTATGTTGGTGTTGTCATAAAAAACACGTCAACAGGTCCCACCTTGGCATTCCACCCCACAAGCCTAAGATACAAGTTGGGCATTGGAAGGTGGTAGACCACAGGCCCTTAATGGTTCCCCTCTCCTGATGGGCTGAGTGACTTCTCTTACGTATTGCAATCTGCATTGGTGATTATGTCTTATTTGGATTACTAGATATTAATGCTAACTCCTATGTTGTTGATATATGGAATGCAGGACTCAGATTTAGGATTATTGAATTTAAAAGAACATACATTTGGAAAGAAGAAATCCTAAACCTAATCAACAGGCGAATCGTAGGATAGGACAGGTAAGGAACATTACAGTGGTATCGGAGCATAATCCTGCCATCCTGTGAAAACAATAGTTAATGCTAACGTACCAAAGAAGAAACTCTAGAAAAAACAACACCACCCCAAATGGCACCCTTACATGCTCAAAAGATCTAAATAACATATTATGCAACCAATCTTCCTCACAAATGTGAGCATTATGATCGTCGTTATATACAACTAAATATTATCATTTCGGGATACATATTGTTAACAAACTTCCAGGGAAATAGAATAAACATGGAAAAAAAAAAAAAAAACATCATACAAAATAAAATTAACCATGATCTATGGAAAAATAAATAAATAAATAAAAAATAAAAAGTCTAGCAAAGAGTCCACTAGCATCAATTGAAGAATCTTGCGACTTTCACATGGGCCCCAAGGAGCATAATTCAAACATCCTAACACTACACCCAGTGAACTCTATGACTAAGCATAGTCTAGTTACCCCAAGAATTCTCGGAAATGAACTACAACCATAAAGTCGATTTGTACCATGTTCCATTAGTGAAATATAATTTTGACCAAATTAGTAAGATTAATCAATCCGTGATCAAAACTATCTCTAATAGTTGATCTTGCAATGATTTGTGCGTATGGACAAAAAAATAAATAAAAGGGTTTAAAGTAATTTCGCATAAATTTTGAGAGAAATATGGATACATAAAAAAATATCACATAAATCCCTTATGTTATCTTCAAACTTGCATCGAAGTTGATGGTGTCAACAATATAACTATGTATGAACATTTACTTGGTAATTTTCAGACCACACCTCCCTAATTAGAAGGCTTTTCAATTTTATAAACAACTCTGATAGAAGGGTCCAAACTAAGCTTCCTCGATTGGGCTACCAAATTTTATTATGTTTTAGTCTTCAAGTAGATTTCTTATGCAATGGGAAGCATTAGCACAATCTTAAACTACCCTTCTAGGTCGTACATCACATAAAAATACAATATTCATGTATATCTTGAGGTACAAACAAATCTCTTTCTATGAAGTTTCCTTTTTCCTTAGATCTTACAACTCAATCATTCATTAACCATAAGTACAAGTATATACAAAATATGGCTACTTTACACCCATCAAATAGTTGTCTTCATGTGGATTACTACCCGTAAAGAGTGCCCACTCACCTTCCCAACCAATGGTCACACCACTTCTCCTAGAATGAACTTCATTGGATTTATGAACGTACTTTAGATGTCTATTCACTTGTGTTATTATATCCAGGTTAGTTGTTGAAATTTTGTTGCAATCATGCCTTAGTGGATGCAACAAATAAGACAAGTTTTGTATTACAAAATATTTCCATAGGGATCATGTAATCATTAGTTCCATGTATACTATCAAAGGTTAAAATTCTTTCATCACCTGGATGCAAAGCATGCTATCACAACCATGATGTTAGGACTACAATAACCATGCTCTATTACTACTCCAAAATGCATTAGTTATAAGCTGGTGTTGAATGTTGAAAATAATACACACTAATTGAACAACATTTGTCCTCTTGGGAAGAAACAACACCACAAATGTGTCCAAGCTAACTTCCCATTCCCGAGAAGAATATGCAAGAAATGGTTTCATGCTCTTGATCTTGGCCATCTTTTTGAAAAATGTTATAATATGTCACTTGAACCCTCTTCTTAAGGTCTCCTAGTCAAGTCGATGAAAACCCCCTTCATGAAGTATTACATATATATATCTACGACATTAAATAGGGTTTGCTTGAGGGCAAGCAAATTGAGAGGGGAGGACTGTCATGTCCCCGAAATCGTAACATCAAAATAACAAAATGTATATATTTAAAATATTAAACATATCATATCATTATAATTATGATTGTCAAAGACAATATCATAATTATCATTATTATCAATACAATATATAAATATACAATTCTCAAAATATAAATAGAAGCTATCATAATCATTATAATAATATGAGATAAATAACTTGACTCAACATCCCAGATTAAATAATAAAATAAAGATAACTTATAAATGATAATCAAATATAAATAATAAACGATTATTTGTATAATATTAGACCATGATGGACACCCGATCAAATTCACAAGCGCACCTTAGATGGTATAGCGAGGGAAATTTCCAATTCTTCCCGTGCTTGAACATGTATCTCCATCTCCGAGTACGCAATCAAAGAGACCCCAAGGGGCTAGCGTATCAAGCACACAAAAGACTGCATACAGGGAAGCATTCACAGTATGTTGTAGACGGGAACATAAAGGTACGACGATGTTGAAAGAGAAATTTTCATCCAAAAAACTATCCACGTCCATCAAATCGTGATCCTCCTTTGGTGGTGATAGAGAAACTACTCTAGTAGGCCACTAATATTATCAAAGTTTGACGCAGGTAATGAAGACTGGCAAGCGCTCCCGTTAATAGTCATTTTTGTTTCTTACGATACATTCAGATGTATAGCTGCCGTTCGGGAGTAAGATCAGGCCGTGTTTTAGACATTATGCATAATCGAGGGGACTCACAGCTAGAGAAAGAAATAAAGATTATTAATAGATAGTAATTATCCCTTACAGACGTTTTGGAGGCTAACGATTAGTTAAGAACATAACCAACAGGTGTGTCTTTTGGGTAAATAACATTGAAGGGACATGTTCCTCATAACCCACTGCAGGTATAAAAAAAGAGTAAAGTTCAAGAGCCAAAGACGGGGGAAGAATTTTGGTAGACACATACTCTTGTAATAGGCAGGATCTTTAATCTAAGAACCAAGTTAATATCTACCCCTGAAAGGATCTGAAATTTATCATTACAATTATCAATTGTGACTATCCAAATATTCTAAAAGACTAAGAGGTGAACATCAGGCCAAATTCCATAAAGGAGACATTACAATGATTTCAGGTGAGATTACTCACTTAGCTTTAATATTTAATTGTCTTTAATCCGACATAACCATGTTGCATGAACTTTGAATGCCCAACCGATCTATGTATTATTTTGGAATGCACACAATCTCTTATGATGTGTTGGAACCATTCTCTCTTTACCGAATCTGGAAATAGATTCATTATATTGGGAATTGGTATTGAACTTAGGCGCACTGTGTAGTCTGTAGATATGGCTTTATTGATGATTAATTTGCATTTATATTTTGACTCCTACTAATATTGGATTTGCAGGATGTATTAAATGGCAAAAAGGACATAATGAATATGTAGATAAACAATATTTCTCAATTTAGTTATGTATTTTGGCATACCTTCATATTAGGACTCCAAGAATTGTGTGATCATATTAAATAAAATGTGTAAATACAAATGAAGTACTAATGATTGCATATCGATTGTCTGAATTGTAATCCCGCCAGGAGCGCTGAATCATAACTTAAAGTGGTCCGTCTAAAAACCTCACCCAGGTTCCGCCCCGCAAGCCCAAAGCAAGGGTTGGGCAATCTGCCCCACAGGCCCCATGGGTTGGGCAGTTCTGCCCCATAGGCCCATGACAAGGGTTGGGCAGTTTGCCCCACAGGCCCCATGGGTCGGGCAGTTCTGCCCCACAGGCCCATGACAAGGGTTGGGCAGTCTACCCCACAGGCCCATTGCAAGGGTTGGGTCATGGAGGGGTGAGGGTCCCACCTTGGCATTCCGCCCCACAGGCTTGAGATACAGGTTGGGCATTGGAAGGTTGTAGACCACAGGCCCTTAAGGGTTCCCCTCTCCTGATGGGCTGAGTGACTTCTCTTATGTATTGCAATCTGCATTGGTGATTATGTCTTATTTGGATTACTAGATATTAATGCTAACTCCTATGTTGTTGATATATGGAATACAGGACTCAGATTTAGGATTATTGAATTTAAAAGAACATACATTTGGAAAGAAGAAATCCTAAACCTAATCAACAGGCGAATCGTAGGATAAGACAGGTAAGGAACATTACAGTAGTCCCCTAAGAATATATGCAATAGCCTATAAACCATGTGCATCAAGTAACCTAGACTTTGAAATCAATTCCAAAACCATGGAAAGCATATCCACAACAATTCTGTTTTTGTTTTTATTGACTCAGGGGTATCCCTATGACCCAACCCAACACCCAACCTACCTTACCTTAGTCTTACATTCTTCTAAGTTGGGGAGAGTAAAAAGTGTCATGTTGTGGCTAGAGTAGTGCCCTAAGGATATATGCAATAGCCTATAAGCCACGTGCATCGAGTAAACCTAGACCCTGAAGTCAAACCCCAAAAAATGGAAAGCATACCCATGACTTTTTCTTAATTGACTTAGGGGCATCTTTATGACCCGGTCCAACACTCAACCCGTCTTACTTTGGTCTTACATTTTTAAATTTGGGGTAGATAAAAAGTGTCGCGTTGGGGCAAGAGTAGTTCCCTAAGGATATATGCAATAGCCTATAAGCCATGTGCATCGAGTAAACCTAGACCTTGAAGTCGAACCCAAAACCATGGAAAGCATAGCCCACAATTTTTTTTTTCTTTATTGACTCAAGAGTATCCTTATGACCCAGCCTAACACCCAGCCCGCTTTACCTTGGTCTTACATTTCGCCAAATTGGGGTGAAAAAAAAGCGTCACGTTGGGGCTACAAGAGTGCCTTGAGGATATATGCAATATCATATAAGCCACTTGCATCGACTAAACCTAAACCTTAAAGTCAAACCCCCAAAAATGGAAAGCATACCCATGATTTTTTTTTAATTGACTTAGGACTATCCTTATAACCAACCCAACACCCAACCCACCTTACCTTGGTTTTACATTTTGCCAAGTTGGGGTCAATAAAAAGTGTCACTCTGGGGCAAGAGTAGTCCTTTGAGGATATATGCAATAGCCTATAAGCCATGTGCATCGAGTAAACCTAGATCTTGAAGTTGTTATCATGGAAACTAGCAACGCTCGTTCCACAGATAACCGCTACGAAACTTGTCCGTTTCGTAGATTCGTGATGTTCAAGCACGCAAAACGAGGAAATTTTCTATCCATCGCGAAATGCGTTCCAAAGTCTCAGATAGTCAATTTGAGCATCCCCATGCATTCGTCTCGTGAAGACCTTCGAAATGAGTCCTTGCACGAACGTTCATTGTTCATACTTCATGAAATTGCCAAAAGTGTAAAAGCTTTGAAAAAGAGTGCTCAAGCACTTAGCTGATTTTTGACTAAGCATGAAAAGTGCAAGGGTGCTAAAAATCAGCATCCTTGCACTTAAGTGATTTTTGACTTTGGTGCAAGGATGCTGAATTTTAGCGCCCTTACACCTAACATATTTTTGACTTAAGCTTTTTAACATAGGCGTCGTTTGTTTAGCTCATTGTACGTTTTTCAGTTTTGTCCACTTTTAATACCATGAATCATGCTTGCTCGACTTGAGTTCGCCATTTCACTTCTTAATCACTTAAAATTAATTCCAACAAGTTTTTAGTTCATTCTTCACTCCAAATGCTGGGCATCCATCCTTCAAGCAAAACCTGTGCTCTTTCATGATCTTTTCTAGTATTTCGTTTTAAATCTGCTTGGTGTTTTAGGTATGCATTTTTAAGTTTCTCCTCATGAGTTTTTGATCATGATTCACGTTTTTTCCAGCTTGCTATTATGTTGTAGGTTTTCATTTTGTTTTGTTTCATCCTTGCTTTCCTCAATCGCGTTTTTTCCAATCTCGAGTTTCTTTCCTCCCTTGGCATCGTGCATGTTTGTGATCTCTCTCTCCCTTGTTTTGAGAGATTCGCCAAGTCTGAGTCTTTGTTTTCCATTTTTGTATGTCCTTACATGTTGCCCTCCACGTGTGTAGTGAGCTTTTGAATACATTCATTTTAAGTGATGAAGAGAGTTTTTCGTTTTTGAAGAAACATACATATTCATTGGTTTTGTTTCAAACGTCTTTTTCTTACCTCAGAGGGATCTCCTTTTCTCATGTTTTGATCCTCTCCTTTTTCACCAATTGCAAAAGCTCTCATTTTCCACGCTTTGACACCATTCAAATTGTCAAGTCTCAAGCAAAAGTGTCAGGGCGTTAAAAATCAATGCCTTGACATATTTTGTTAAATCTTCAACACTTGGTGCAAGGGCGCTAAAAATCAACACCACTACACCAAGTTCACTTCCCTGTAAGTGCAAGGGCGCTGATTTTCAACGCCCTGACACTTTTCCTAGTTTTTAACTTAAACTTTCTCGACTTGCTCTTCCTTGACCTCGGAGCCCATCTTTCCGCTTCCACCTCATTTTTTGTGCCTCGTCACTCAAATCATGCTTGCTCGACATTGTTGCTTGCTTCACGCATCCCAATGCTTTTCTTTGGCTAATAGTTGTTGATTCTTATTTGCAATTCATTTTTAGATCTCGTCAAGGGATCCTTGGAGATTGTATATCTTGATCCAATTGCTATTAGATGATTGCTAAGAAGCCTCCTTCGTCTTCAAAAGTTGAAGGCAAAATGAAATACAAATACCAAGGCATTTATACTTCGACAATAGTGATTTCAAAAGTGGATGAGATCAAAGACACTAAGGTTGGTCATCAAGACCTCATTGATTTCACAAGGAGAACCGAGCAAAAGCCTCTTGAAGATTCTCTGAGAGTTATTGTGCACAGTAACCTACATCTTGTTTCTACATTCCCTAATGCTGCACACCATACTGAGTTTGTCCTTGAAGTTGCATCTCAGTACTTCTGGGAAAACAAAAGCGTCATTGATTCTTCTGGACATGAGAATTTGAGATTGGACCCAGATTTCTTTGATATTGTCTTCAAAGTACCAAAAATGGAGAAGTACATTTATATTTCAGTACAATAAGCACAAGAAGTTTATGACTCAGATCTGAACAAGGCTAAGTACTTGATAAATAGTCAATGGTTAAAGAGCCCAGGCATACTATCTCTAGATGGCCGAAGGGACTTCCACGAGCTGAAGATATTAAAGAAATGTTAATACTCTTGAGCAAAGTTAAGGGATTGCCTGAAACGTCTCATTTTCAGATTGGATGTATGAGTACATACAGATCATAAGAAGACAAAAGGCTCATATTAATTGGGGCAAACAAATTAGTGATGCAATTCATGAACAACTGATAAATGTGCCAACCACCTTGAAATTTTACCTGACTTCTTATCTGGTGTATGCTGAAGCCACGATGAGACAATTCCCAGGTTTATCTACAAAAGGGAATCAACTTTCTACACCAGTGTACAATTATTTCTACCAGCTGGAATTGAAGGAAAGCCATCATCATTTTAGGAGGGTCATCGATGCCTTCTTTGCGCCTTGTCTTTTTAGTTTTGACCCGACTCTTGAGAAAAAGAGAGTGTCTGATGAAGCCTACAAAGTGGTAAGTAAATTCAGATGCATATATCTCCAATTCCGGACTTTTAATTACATAAGGGTGGGATGCTATACTGGCTACCCTTATATGTTGCCCAAATATCCTTCAAACAAGTGGATATTGATGGAGTTATGCAGACAATTGATTTTAGTCCACAAGGAATGTCGAAGGATTCATAAACCTGGATGTAAGTTTCCACTAACAATCGATAGGTATACCATCAAGAGTGTGCAAAAGGCAAAATCAGTCTATGCTGAGATGCAGATCGTGACAATTGGGACTTACAAATACAGGCTTGATTTTGATTATCGGGATGTCACGAAGAGGTTGAATAAGCATGGCTTTGAGATGAAAACTTTCAAGATAGAGTCCGAAAGAGAAGAATCCAGAGCAAAAGTATGAAGACTTTCGCACCCAAGCAAGGAACCAAGAAGATTCCTGATCTCCCAGTGTTGAACGTTTTGATGCTTTCTCATATGCATTTTTTAAATAGTTTCTGACATCTTAAATGTCTTTTTGTAAAGTGTAATTACACCAAAAAATATGAGATGTAATTCCACAGAGATAAGTTACACTTTGAATTAGTCAAAGTTAGGGTTTCCTATTTTTGCTCACCTAATTTCCTAACTTTACTCTATTTATTTCCTAGATTAGCTCTTCCCTCTTTTCTATAAATAAGAGGGATCTCTATTGTAATATTTACCTTTTAGTATTTTGCAATGAAGTGTTGCCCTTTTGAAACGAACATTGAAACTTTGTGTTCAATTTTGTGAATTTGAATCTATTCAATAAAGAAGAAAGTTGCATGCCAGACTTTGTGTTGGAATCAATTCTCTTTTGATTTGAATGAGATTGGTGGTAATTAGTGAATGATATTCGAAGGCCTTCAAGTAATTTATGTAAACTTTGTGTTGCATTCCTTATTTGGATTTTGGTTATGTTTGGATACTTTGGTTGAAACATCTACAAGACTTTTTGCTTGTAATCGTTCATGTTGTTCGAGGAATTGTTGCATCTAAGAGGACTTTGTGCTTCTAATGCGACAAACGATATGTCTTTCGCAGATCCATCATCGAAAAAGCTACGAAACAACTTTGTGCCTTCGTGAGCTTTCCCTTTTCCTTTATTTTGTTTATTATCAATCACATCTGGTATCTCTACGCTTTTCTTTGACAAGATAGAGATATTGGCATTACTGCTTTTTGTTAAGTTTAAAGTTATCAGATCTAGAACTTCCAAATCGTGAAGCATTGTAAAACATCTTATTTGAAAAAGAGAGAGAAGCATGAATGTAACACAACCCCCCATTTTGTAAGTGTAGTGTACATTGTGTAAATACTTTATTAGTTTTATCGTAGCTTCTGTTAGCAGTAAGAAGGGTACCTCCCCTTTCTGAGAGGAGAGATTTTATCTCATATAGTTGTGGCTGAAGTCTAGGTTGTGTAATCTTTTGAAAAGTTGATTACATAATTTTCACCCAACAGAAGTCAAACCTGAAAACATGGAAAACATACCCATGATTTTTTTTTTATTCACTCAGGTGTATCCCTATGATCCAAACCAACACCCAACCCACCTTACCTTAGTCTTACATTTTTCCAAGTTAGGGCATGAAAAAGTGTCATATCATGGCAAAAGTAGTCCTCCAAAGATATATGCAATAGCCTATAAGCCACGTGCATCAAATAAACCTAGACTTTGGAGTAAAACCCAAAACCATGGAAAACATACCCACAATTTTTATTTTTTTTATTGACTCAGGGGTATCCCTATCACCCAGCCCAAAACCCAACTCGCCTTACCTTGTTCTTACATTCTACAAAGTTGGGGTCAAGAAAAAGTGTCATGCCAAGGCAAGAGTAGTCCCCTAAGGATATATGCATAACCTAGACCTTGAAATCAATTCCAAAATGACGAAAAAACATATCCATGACAATTTTTGTTTTTATTGACTTAGGGGTATCCTTATGATGCAACCCAACAACCAACCCGCCTTACCTTTGTCTTCAATTCCACCAAGTTGGTGTTGAGAAAAAGTCACACTGGAGCAAGAGGAGCCCCTTGAAGATATATGCAATAGTCTATAAGCCATGTGCATCAAGTAAAACATAGACCTTGAAGTCAAACCCAAAACCATTGAAAACATACCCACGACTTTTCTATTTTTTTATTGACTCAAGGGTATCCCTACGACCTAACTCAACACCCAAACTATTTTGCGTTGGTCTTACATTCTGCCAAGCTGGGGTGAGAAAAAAGTGTCATACTAGGGCTAGAGTAGTGCCCTAAGGATATATGCAATAGCCTATAAGCCACGTGCATCGAGTAACCTAGACCTTGAAATCAAACCCAAGAAAATGGAAAGCATACCCATGACCTTTTTTCTATTGATTCAGGGGTATCTCTATGACCCAGTCCAACACCTAAACCGCTTTACCTTGGTCTTACATTTTGCCAAATTCGAGTACATAAAAAGTCACACTGGGGTAAGAGTAGTCCCCTGAGGATATATGCAATAGCCTATTTTCCACGTGCATCGAGTAAACCTAGAGTTTTAAGTCAAACCCAAAACTATGGAAAACATACCCCATGACTTTTTCTTTTTTTTAATTGACTCATGGGTATCCTTACGACCCAGCCTAACACCAAACCCGCCTTACCTCGGTCTTACATTCTGCCAAATTAGAGTACATAAAAAGTGTCACACTGGGGTAAGAGTAGTCCCCTGAGGATATATGCAATAGCCTATTTTCCACGTGCACCGAGTAAACCTAGAGTTTGAAGTCAAACCCAAAACTATGGAAAACATACCCCATGACTTTTTCTTTTTTTTAATTGACTCATGGGTATCCTTACGACCCAGCCTAACACCAAACCCGCCTTACCTTGGTCTTACATTTTACCAAGTTGTGATCGAGAAAAAAGTGTCACGCTAGGGCTATAGTAGTGCCCTGAGGATATATGCAATAGCCTATAAGCCACTTACATCGAACAAACTTAAACCCTAAAGTCAAACCCAATAAAATAGAAAGCATACCCATGACATTTTTTTATTGACTCAAGAGTATCCCTATAACCCAACACAACACCCAACCCACCTTACCTTGGTCTTGCATTTTTGCCAAGTTGGAGTCGATAAAAAGTGTCACGTTGGGGCAAGATTAGTCCCCTGAGGATATATGCAATAGCTTATAAGCCACGTGCATCGATTAAACCTAAACTTTGAAGTCAAACTCGAAAATATGGAAAGCATACCAACGACTTTTTTTCTATTGACTCAAGGGTATTCTTATGACCCAACCCAACAACCAACCCACCTTACCTTGGTCTTACATTCTACTATGTTGGGGTTAGGAAAAAAGTGTCACGATGGGGCAAGAGTAGTCCCTTGAAGATATATGCAATAGCTTATAAGCCACATGCATTGAGTAAACCTAAAATTTGAAATCAAACCCAAAACCATGGAAAACATACCCACGATTTTTCCTTTATTTTATTGACTCAAAGGTATCCTTACAACATTTTCCAACACCCCGTGTTTTTACATTCTTCCAAGTTGGGGTCAGAAAAAAGTGTCACGCCAGGGCAAGAGTAGTCCCCTAAGGATATATGTAATAGTCTATAAGCCATGTGCATCGAGTAACCTAGCCTATAGCCACGTGCGTTGACTAACCTAGACCTTGAAATCAATTCCAAAACCATGGAAAGCATATCCCCGACAATCCTTTTTTTTTATTGACTTAGGAGTATCCTTACAGCCCAACCCAACACCCAACCCACCTTACCTTGGTCTTACATTCTGCCAAGTTGGGGTCGAGAAAAAGTGTCACGTTGGAGCAAGAGGAGCCCCCTAAGGATATATGCAGTAGCCTATAAGCCACGTGCATCAAATAAAACCGAGACTTGAAGTCAAACCCAAAAACCATGAAAAACATACCCACGACTTTTCTATTTTTTTATTGATTTAGGGGTATCCCTACAATCTAGCCCAACACCCAACCCATCTTGCCTTGCCAAGTTGGGGTCGGGAAAATGTGTCACTCTGAGGCTAGAGTAGTGCCCTAATGATATATGCAATAGTCTATAAGCCACTTGCATTGAGTAAACCTAGACCCTGAAGTCAAACCCAAAAACTGGAAAGCATACCCACGATTTTTTTTTTGTTGACTCAGGGGTATCCCTATGACCCAACCCAACACCCAATATGCCTTACCGAGGTCTTACATTTTTCCAAGTTCGAGTCGATAAAAAGTGTCACGCTGGGGCAAGAGTAGTCCCGTAAGGATATATGTAATAACTTATATGTCACGTGCATTGAGTAAACCTAGACCTAGAAGTCAAACCCGAAAACATGGAAAGCATACTCATAACTTTTTTTTTAATTGACTCAGGGGTATCCCTATGACCCAATCCAACACCCAACCCACCTTACCTTGGTCTTACATTTTTCCAAGTTGGGGTTAGGAAAAAGTGTCACGTTGGGACAAGAGTAGTCCCCTGAGGATATATGCAATAGCCTATAGGCCACGTGCATTGAATAAACCTAGACCTTGAAGTTAAACCGAAAAGCATGGAAAACATACCCACGACTTTTTTGTTTTTTATTGACTTAGAGGTATCCATACGACTTAGCCCAACACACAACCCGCCTTACCTTGGTTTTACATTTTGTCATGTTGGGTTCGGGATAAAGTGTCACGTTGGCCCAAGAGTAGTCCTTTGAGAATATATGAAATATCCTATAAGCCATGTGCATCGAATAAACCAAAACTTTGAAGTCAAACCCAAAATATGGAAAACATACCCATGAATTTTCTATTTTTTTAGTGACTCAGGGGTATCCTTATGACCCAACCAACCACCCAACCTGCCTTACCTTGGTCTTACATCCTGCCAAGTTGGGGTCAGAAAAAAGTGTCACGTTGGGGCAAGACCAGTCCCATTAGGATATATTCAATAGCCTATAAGCCACGTGCATCGAGTAAACCTGGACTTTGAAGTCAAATCTAGAACCATGGAAATCATAACCACAATTTTTCTTTTTTTTTGACTCGGGTATCCCTACAACCCAACCCACTTTACCACCTTACTTAAGTCTTATATTCTACCAAGTTGGGGTCAGAAAAAAGTGTCAGGTTGGGGCAAGAGTAGTCCCCTGATGATATATGTAATAGTTATAAGCCATGTGCATCGAGTAAACCTAGACTTTGAAGTCAAACCCAAAACAATGAAAAGCATACCCACGACTTTTATTTTTGTTTTATTCACTTAGAGGCATCCCTACGTCTTAGACCAACACCCAACCCACCTTACGTTGGTCTTACATTCTGCTAAGTTGGGGTCAAAAAAAAGGGTCACATTGGGGCAAGAGTAGTCCCCTGAGGATATACACAATAGCCTATAAACGACGTGCATTGATTAAACCTAGACCTTGAAATCAAACCCAAAACTATGGAAAGCATACCTATGACTTTTATTTTTATATTGTCTCAAGGGTATCCCTATGACCCAACCCAACACCCAACCCGCCTTACCTTGGTCTTACATTCTACCAAGTTGGGGTCAAGAAAAAATGTCATGCTGAGGCAAGAGTAGTCCCTTGAGGATATATGCAATAGCCTATAAGCCACGTGCATCGAGTAAACTTAGACCTTGATGTCAAACCTAAAACAATGGAATGCATACCCACGACTTTTTTTTTTATTAATGTCAACTGAATATTCTCTTCTTAGGTTCACCTATACGCTACACATCACGAGGAAGACTTTATTCTTTCTTTCCTTCTTTCTCCTTTTTCTCTATATTGGTAAGATTATTTGCATTAGTTTTTCTTTCTTTTTCTTTATAAACAAAGGATCAAAAAAATTCCGAATGTTGTAGAAGTTTTGTCAAATTCTTGTCATAGTCTTGAAAAGCTTGCATGAGCTCTGCCATGAGTTCCTGCATACACTTCATTTTACCAAAACCACCAAGCAATCGCAATTGGTCGCTAACCCAACAAGATGGCAGGTTCACAGGCTCTGATACCGCTGTAATGACCATTGCCTAATCTGCCCTAAATTTTTCAATTTTGGAGGTTTGACATTTTGTCAAACAGTTGCCATGCAATTGAAGAGTTTTGATGCTCTAAATGTTTGCTTGAATTTTTGACGAGATGTTTGATGTTTTTTAATTTGATATTTGTAAAACAATTGCATATAATGATAATACAATAAAAAACTAAGCAATCTACTATCAAATAGGACTCTTATTTTTCCAAATAAATGGGGATAAACAATAAAATTCAGAACTGATATAATTTTGATATTAAAATCAGAATTGAATATTACAATGAATTACAGAAAATATTATCCTCATGCACAATACAATCATACCCAGATTCAAAGATGAAGTCTCAACACCCAAAATATGGAATATGGCACCACTTGAGCAATGATGAAGATGATTTCCAAAGGTGGAAGGTACGACTTCTCCCAAGAATGAAAAATATGCAAGGAATCTTTGAAAGAAGCTGCAATAACACACTGAAATTTGAATTTGCACTTTCCCTTTCAAACCCTAGGTGCATGATGATGAAACCCTTCAAAATATGCAATACCCATTTCTCCAAAAATCATATAAAATAATCTGGAGCTGATAATGATCTGAAACCACTTCCAAAAGCCTCTAAAAATAACCAAACTAGGTTGTCCCACTTCAAAAAAAAATTATAAAATGATTTGGCTGCCAAAAATGCCAAAAACTTGAAAATAAGGGTTAAACCCTAGCGCCCACCAATAGAAAATGATAACAACAAATAACTTGGAAATAATAACAAAACTCTCCCAAGTTGTCAGAAACCCTAGTTAGAATGATGATTTTCTTCCAACCCTAGCTGGTTGAGCTCCAAAATTGTCAAAAACGCCAAAATAGGGTGTAGAAACCCCAGCCATAATTATAACCAATCCTAGTAGTTGTAAACTTGGAAATAAAATACCATTGACAGCTCCTCAATGCCAAATACCTACAATAAGCTCAATGGCAAACCCTAGGTGGATTTACCTCACAAAGTAAGATTGGGTTTTTGTCCAACCTACAAATCTCCAAGGGTTTTAATCCTCAGAGTTGGCTGCAACTGATTCCTCAACTGAAGAATGAGAGAAATCAAGTTTATCAACTCCACAATATGCCCAATTGACTTGCACTCAACTCCTTTTAAAGACTCAATGGAATCTTCTAGAAGAAGCCAACTTGTAACTAACTCCAGCTTCTAGAAGATACTTTAATATTTCCTTTATGATTTAATTTATTTAGATAATTTTATAAATAATGAATTTAATATTATTCCCTCTTTGGCCAAATAATAAAGTGTTTATTTTTCTCCTTGGCCAAATATTAAAGTGTTTATTTTTCTCCTTGGCCAAATATTAAAATATTTATTTTTCCCCTTGGCCAAATAATAAAATATTTATTTTCCTTGGCCAAATAATAAAATATTTATTTCCCTTTTATCTCCATTGGCCAAAAATGTAAAAATATGATCAATTACAACAAATCATTCCCTATCCAACTGGATTAGCATAGAAGAATGGATAATAGGCTAGCCAACCTCTTGAATGGTGATCACTCCAAAAATGGTGAC
Organism: Sequoiadendron giganteum; assembly: GCA_007115665.2. NCBI lineage: Eukaryota > Viridiplantae > Streptophyta > Pinopsida > Cupressales > Cupressaceae > Sequoiadendron > Sequoiadendron giganteum. The sequence continues at coordinate 116,740,674 of CM021104.1, read as the reverse complement.
ATTACACGTTCCTTGCTACTATTATGGTGGAGATCATGAACGCACAACCTTGAGATAGACCCTTGGGAAGGATCTATTAGTTGTAGTTATTTTTAATGTCAGACCATTTTGATGGATGCTTACAATGAATTTGGTTCAAGGGCCTTAATTAGCCCTCTAAGGGGCTCTTTAAATCATTGCATGAAATGAATGTCAAACTCCTCTCTAACATGTTAGGTACTAGCATAGTGGTCCTCTTGAAATCAGCCATGTTAGCATCCACTAAGATCTATTGTTCTACTTCTAACTAAGAAAATTTCTAACATTCTCCTTTGGGTCTTGCCTCTCAAAATTGTTGGTCAACCTCTTGCAAAAATCGTTATAGGTGGTAATAAGGTTTTACTCTTGAGTGATGAATTTGTGCTATCACAACTCATGCAATCCCCTCCAATTGAAGGATCACAAATTTAATTGCTTACTCCTTGTACATAGGACTCAATGATAGTTGTTTAGTTTTGGATCCAAGATCATGTTGAGACTTTGTTGCATCCATGAAATGAGGGGATAGACAATTTTCTCAACTTGCTTTACAAATATTGACAAGTTTTGTTTAGGGCGGGTTTATTTCTATTTCTTAGTTATAGTTTTTTACTATAGTTTGCAAAATTTCATAAAGGAAACCTTTTCTTGAAATTCAACCTTTACCCCATATTTAGCGTTAGGAATAACCAATTCGTACTCCCACTATTCATGCAAATATTCTTCTAACAACATGGATTATTTTTGTGAAAATGTGTCTCTTGGTAATCCAATACCCATCGCTCATTTCACTAAGGTGTTTTGATTAATTGTTGAACCTGAGGATTGCCCTTGTGTACCATTACCCAAATGCATAGTGGCATGATTTGTTTCCTTGGCTCTCTTACCTTGCATACTCTAGATGAAGAGTTTGATGATTTGTTTGTACCGATCCTTTAATGATTTCATCACATAAAAAAAGGTCATATTTTGTGTCCTCATGTGACATTTTTGCTTCCTCTATTCCCTAAAGTGATGCCTCATCTCTTGGTCACTTTCTAACATGGAGAAAAGATGTTTAATGCATAGTTTACATACTCAGATTCAGAGAGTACTCGGCAAGACCAAAAATTTTGACTGGGGAAATACTCGACAAATACTCGGAAAATACTTGGCAAATGTGTGTGGATATTTATGTATGTGTATACTCAAGACTGCACTGTACACACATACATATCTATAAACATACATAGGATGTCAAGTTTGCATGCATATACACACACAGACATATTTATACACACACAAACTTGCCAAGTTTGTGGGTTTTTTGCGAGCTACTGGCGATTACTCGATAATTTGATGGGAGAAAATCCATCAACATACTGATTGAGAGTAAAAGTAGAAATTACTCGACATGCAAATTTTTTGGAGATTACTCGGCTACTCAAAGAGTATGTAATCTATGGTTTAATGTTTTGTTTTTATTTATTTTTAAATAATAATGATGTTTCTCATGGGGTAGAAAGATCTCAGTATTGAGCTCTAATAATATTGTAAAGACATTTGCAAAAAAAAATTAAAAAAAAATCTAGAAAACAATTGCAACCAAAAGATAAACCTAGAACTATTCAATAGATAATTTTAATTGTTTTAATATTTTCAAAATAGTACAAATTGAAGCTCATCCAACAAATAAAACCTATCAAAAATACCCACATAGCAATATTCCAAATGCTATTTTTAATGTCAATCTACAACTTAAGGGTTTTCATCCTGAAGATTGTGTCTAAGCCACAACGACTAAAACACACAGTCTAGCCCAAGAAAAGAAGTGATTTTTTTTCTAAGTTTCAAGTGTGTCTCTTCTCTTCCTAGAGAATTATAAAACTGAATCTCTCCTTTCCCAACACAACTTAATCAAAGGCAAGAAATCCCTCAAATGTTGGCAGTGGTCAAGCAATTAACTCACAAATTAGACCCTCAAACTAAAGCAATCAATTGGTAGGTTGCAGGCCAACAAAATTGCTAAAGTGGAATTATTTGGAATCAAACATAGATGAAGTAGGTTCATGCTGAAGAAAAAAAGATAATAGTTTTGTTATTGGAAAATTTGTCATAAACAAGGTGACATTTTTTCTTATATTTTTCCCTAAAGATAAAGAGAACCAAGGGAATAGAAACGAGAAAAACAACAATCCAAACAAAATAGGAAACACTAATAATAAGCATTTCAATCGACATCCATCAATTATAGGGTTTCCTCTCATTTAGGAGCACTTTGACGACCTTTTATCTTCTCCTTTGAAATGTCAGCCGACTGCTCTGTCTTTTCTCTTTTCTTCTTTTTGTCTAGTTTGGTCGCAACCATCACCACTCCCACCACTATCTTCCTCATCAAGCCATCAATAATTTTAACTATTTTACTCAAGGCTTCCCCCTGGAAGGCTTTGTATATTGCTAACAAGCTGCATAAGAAATTGTATGTCATTATAGAATATTGTAATTGTTCAAGAACATTAATAATTAAATATGGAATCTTTTCAGGCTTGGGAGTTTTACCAAAATATATCTAAGTCAATCTTGATATGTTCTATTTTTATGTGTTTGTGTTCAGAGAAGGTTGTAAAGTTAAAACGTCCTTCATTGGACCCTCCTTCTATGACCATGAATTTTTATCAAAGCATAATATTCAAATCTTGGGAAGATAAGAAAATATTCTATGGGTTTTTATTGAGAACAAACCACTCAACTAAGATGACCTGCAAGAATCTTGTCAATCATTGATTAAGAGGTAGTTGCAAGGGTGATTGTAGGTGGATTATTGATCAAAGGTTGTTTTCAATATATCTAGGAAGATGTTGTCATGAGGAATCCTAGGTATGGCTAACATAGTTGGGAAAATGAATGACGTCCTAAAATAGGTAAATGAAAATAGAATTCATTTGAAATCCTACTTGAAGAAGATAAAAAAAAGGGGCTAAAACCCAAAGGAATATGATGAAATAAATGAAGAGGGAGATGCCAAATATGAGGTAATAAACTTATAAAATCAAAAAGAGGAGCTAGAATAGGTTAAGGTGTTAAAATATACCTCTAGAACTAGCAAGAGACCTATAATGGAAGTCACAAACTACTATAGTGACATAAATAAATAGGTGAAGGTGTTAACATCCATCTCCGGAATCAGCAAGAGGCCTATAATGGAAGTCCCACTTTGAGAGTTTTCCCAAAATATATCTAACTCAATCTTAATATGTTCTACTTTTATGTGTTTGTGTTCAAAGCAGGTTGTACAATTAAATAGTCCTTCATTGAACCCTCCTACCATGACTACATCAATTTGTATCAAAGAATAATGTTCAAATATTTGGAAGATAAGCAACTATTCTATGGGTTTTTCTTGAGAAGAAACCACTGAACTAAGATGACCTACAAGAATCTTGTCAATAGATCATTAATTAAGAGGCAGTTGCAAGGGTGATTGTAGGTGGATCATTGATCAAAGTTTGTTTTCAATAGATCTAGGAAGATGTTGTCATGAGGAATCCTAGGTATGGCCAACATAGTTCATAAAATGAACGGTCCTAAGAAAGGTAAATGAAAATAGAATTCATTTGAAATCAAAGGAAGACGATAAAAAAAGGTGCTAAAAACCAAAGCAATATGATGAAAGAAACAAATAGGGAGATTCCAAATATGAGGTACAAGACCTATAAAATCAGAAAGAGGAGTTAGAATAGGTGATGGTGTTAAAATCCATCTCCAGAATCAACAAGAGACCTACAATGCAAGTCCCACTTTGAGAGTTTTCCTAAAATATATCTAAGTCAATCTTGATGTGTTCTATTTTCCTGTTTGTGTTCAGAGAAGGTTGCATAGTTAAATGGTCCTTCATCGGACCCTCCTACCTTGATTGCATAAATTTGTATCAAAGCATAATGTTCAAATATTGGGAAGATAAGCAACTATTCTATGGGTTTTTCTTGAAAACAAACCACTAAACTAAGACGACCTACAAGAATCTTGTCAACAAAACACTAATTGAGAGGTAGTTGCGAGGGTGATTGTAGGTGGATCATTAATCAAAGGTTATTTTCAATAGATCCAAGAAGATGGTGCCATGAGGAATCCTAGGTATGGCCAACATAGTTGGGAAAATGGATGGTCCTAAAAGAGGTAAAGGAAAATAGAATTTATTTGAAGACCTACGAAGAAGATAAAAAGGGGGCTAAAACCCAAAGGAATATGATGAAAGCAATGAAGAGGGAGATGCCAAATATGAGGTAAAAGACCTAGAAATTAAAAAAGGGGAGTTAGAATAGGTGAAGGTGTTAAAATCCATCTCCAAAGTCAACAAGAGACCTATAATGGAAGTCCCAAACTACTATAGTGACCTAAATCTTGAAGAACTAATTGATTGTATAAATGAACTAATTTATCCAAAATGGGATAGGATAGTTGAAAATATGAAAAGAAAATTTATACCAATGGACCATGTACTAAAGAAACTACAAATCTACTTGACGAAGGAATAGGATTGTAAGAGAATACACTAAAGAATTTCATCATCAGAATAAAACATATTGAGTTAGGAAACATAAACAATGTGATATACATATGTGGATTAAGAGAGAATATTTAGGAAGACATGATCTTTATTAGATTAACCACCTCAAAGGAAGCATACCAATCTATTATCAAAGTAGAAGGAAAGTTAGACAAGAGATTTGGGAATTGACAAAAGTGACTAGAGGAGAGACCACAAAGAGATACATCATGGTATGGTGATCAAAGACCCAAATAGGAAGGAAAGAGGGTTGAAATTTTTTATTGTAGAGGCAATAGAGTGTACTATTGGAATCAAGTCAAGAGGCTTATAAAAAGAGGCCAAGAATATAGTAACTACCACAGCAAGAAAAAAGAGAAAGAAGATACTAAAAAATTGAATAACAAACATGAAGAGAAGGATATAGAATAAATGAGAAGAGAACCTTCAAAGGGATATTCTTCAAATGTAAAGGACATCAAGCATTTGAGTGTTTCCAAGACCAAGGAAAATAGTTAGGGAACAATGCTAAAGTTGCATATGTTGAAGCGAAACTTTACAAATCTTGTGCACTAGATAATCTTGAACATGGAGAGTCGCTAATGATGATAAGGACCTTGATGGATCATCACAAATCATTAAAGAGGATGAGGATTGGTATAAATTTGGATTTCCCATGATTATTTCAGATCAAGAGGAGGTGAAGGAAATATCTAAGCACAAGTGGGAATATGAGTGTTTAGAATGGACTATGTAGGCTTTGTATGTTGTTAATAGGTTGTAGCATAACTTGTATGCCATTGTGGAAGGTCAAAATCTTGATGTGTTCTAATTTTATTTTTTTGTGTAACTTGGGGGCTGCATGGTTGGATAGTCCTTCATTGGACCCTCCTACCATAATTGCATTAATTTGTATCAAAGAATAATGTTCAAATATTGGGAAGATAATCAATTGTTCTATGGGTTTTTCTTGATAATAAAACACTAGACTAAGGTGACTTGCAAGAATCTTGTCAACAAATCACCAATTGAGAAGGTAGATGCAAGGGTGATTGTATCCAGATCATTAATTAGAGGAAATTTTCAATAGATCTAGGAAGATGTTGCTTGAGGAATCCTAGGTATGTTCAACATACTTGGGAAATCGGATGAAGTCCTAAAGAGACAAAGGAAAATATAGTTCAATTAAAATCCTTAGAGCCGAGGAATTGGAGCTACTTAAATTCATTTTTCCTAATAAAGGCTCATTGTATGATGGGTGTTTTATTTTTTTATTCCCCCAATGCATCAGGTTTAATACATTTAACCCCCAATCTAGTTACATAACCTTTTTCAAGTGCACATAAAGCTCTTTTAAGTAAGTTCACTTTTGATTGCATTTGTGGTTTCATGAAACACTAGATTGTTTGAGTAGACAAACAATAGCATTCATAGTATTTTACCATGGGTGCCTTAATGCTGGTATGAACTCAAAGTAATTGAAAAGGATATGTGTTTACCTCACTGGGTGTTTATGTTAACGTACTACGTACACAGGAAGTAAACGGAACTATATCCAATACATAGAACAAAACAATAATATGCCAGAATCATGAGATGCTTGTATTCATTTCCAGTAAATATCACCATGTACAATCACACAGTATTCCCGTACTATCAATCATGGACTCATAATCATAATGACAATAGTAGTATCTCCCTCCCGACTACAAAATTGAGTACATATAACGTTCAACAGTGGTTGAGCAACCAACTATTGTGATGTTCCATAACCCACTACAACTAATCGAGACTTAATTACCCGAATGTACATGCCAACAATTATTCTTACTAGGACTATAGTTTATTGAAATATAATAACTTGGCCGACTAGGCCGACTACACTAAGTATATTTGACCACTTACATCATCCCCCCCACAAAATAAGTCGCCTTACAGGCGACCAGACAACAAAAACAGGAAATGATGTACAAATTTTTTATTGAGAGGAAGGGGGAAATGAAGACGTCCCTAGATGAACTGATGACATGGGAGTAGCAGTAGAAGAGTGTTGGTCCTTCAATCGCTTTACTTCCTCCGTGCGTACTTGAAGCTGTCGATCGACAAGAATTTCTCGTTCCCTGGCAGCTTTCACCATGTGGGCTGCCTCCATCAACTGGCTCTTGGCTTTGTCCGTCTCCAAGCTTGTGGTTCCCAATTGCTCCTCTAATTTTTTTATTCTCTCACCCCACATATTTTCTCGTTGTTGAGTCTCCTCCTCCTTCTGCCTAATCACCTCCTCCTTCTGGCAATTCCCTTCATCCAAACTAATCACCTTGGCCTCCAAGGTGGCTATCTGGTTCGCGTGTGAACCCGTTACCTAAGTCTGGTTTGCTAGTTGGGTTTGTAGATTTTTCATGGTTATGGTAGATTCCTCTTTCACCTTTTGTAACATGCGATAGGCCTCCACCTTTCCAGCTATCACCAACTCGACTGACAATATCTGCCTCTTCACATTGTAGAACACATCACGAAATGCGAGCTCGATGTGATAGAGGTTTTCTATAACCCCAACATCCCTTCCTGCCATCCTAGGTGGCCTACCTCTCCAGTTCCTGAGCATTGTTGCAGTTTCGCTTGCCGGCCACCCTTGGCTAGTGAAGATACGAGTGAACTCTGCCTCACACCCTATCTGTACAAAACCCTTGAGTCGTTGTACCTCCTGGCCCAGTAATGGGGATCGACCAATCTTGAGGTCCCTGGAGATGTGCCCCACCTGCATCATTACTCGCCCCATGTACTGGAGCTCCTCCACGTACCTTTGTACTATCCCCAAGGGGTCTGCTGGATCCAGTTGTGATATCTCTACCACATATCCGCCAAACTCACTATCCTCATTATCCTCCTCATCTAGTGCAGCCTCCTCGTCTGGTGCAACCTCCTCGTCTGGAGCAGCTACTGTCTGCTCCTCCACTGGATCTCCTACCACAGTCATCCCCTCGGTGGCCTGCTGGTGCAATTCCTCTACTGCTAGCTGTTCTTCCACTAACTCCATCCCCTCTGTCCTCTTTGCCGTATCGCTCCCCTGGGTCTGTATTGCTGAGCTTGCAACCTCCGTATCACCAACCAACCCTTTTGGCGAATTCTCATCAGGTGCCTCCTCTACTTCCACCCTCAAGCCGTATGCCCCTAACCAATTATCGATCTGAGCAACTCCTGGCACTCCTGGCGATGTACCAGAGGGAACTTGTTCCTGGGGCTTGATGGTTCCCCAAGTTCCTGAAATCTCTAGCGGCTCGATGGGGATCGCTTGTGATGTCCCTGGCAGTACCTCCATTGCCACTTCAGGCGTTGTCTCGACTGCAACTGTCGACCCTGGCCATGTGGCTGCCGACCCTGTCGACCCTGGCTGTGTGGTTGTCAACCCTGCTGACCTTGGTTGTGTAGTTGTGAATGCAGGTAGTGATGCTATGTCACCCGAGGCTGTCGAACTTGAGGATATGGCAGTCACTTCTCCTAGTGGTGCCCACCCTGACAATGCGCCAGGTACTGAGGTTGCCACTCTCAATGTCCTTCCACCGCCAATGGATGATGCTGGCAGTGTGAAGGTGCCCGTCGACGAGCTCTCCTAACGTGTCGGTGGTGCTTGCAAGGTGAACCCTACTGGCTAAAACGGTGGTATAACTGCTTCCTCCACTTCCATTCTGTTTTTCCCTCCTACAACCACCGATACTTCATCCTCTGACGAACTCCCAACTGAAGTTGAGAAAGACAACTCAATGTGTTCTCCTTCTTCCCCACTTTGTGTCGATTTTTCTTCTTTTGTAGATGCTTCTCGGCCTTTCCTCTTCTTCCCTGTCATAGAGCCCTTGCCAACCTACTTGAGCTCCAACATTGTCCAGTAGAATGATGTTGGCAACCCTGGATCCATATGCTTGAGCAGTTGCAACCGACCCCACCTACCCTCTGGAACCTACGTATGGATGGCGTCCAAGAGCAAGGCAATCGTGTGCTGTCATATAGAATGTCTTGTGCGACTGTGCTAAAACCTCCCTCATCCGTTCTGATAGAAACCGCCCCCAGTTATATACTTTGCCCAAGCTGATTCCCACCATGTAATCCACCATCCACAGGGCGATATCAAATGCCCGATTGGCTATTGTCAATCAACATTTTACTAGATCCAATAAACACTTCCATTCGGCATTAACCAAGTAACTCTTGTGAAGCCCTCGATTGCCAGCGTTCCATATGGTATCTTTTTCTTCCGCTGTCAAATCGTTCCTGCAAAACTATTGGATGAGTATTTCCTTGTGTCTCTAGCTCATTTTCCCTGGTTTGTTGACTCCAACCCCTGTGGTTGGAATGCCAAATACTCTCTCAAAATCCTATGCCCACAAGGAAACTGTAATTGGGCAACCCCTGTAATCTATGATGGACTTGTGCGTATGTCGACAGTAATTCTCTACGATGGCCTTCAGCCAGGGCTCAAAATCACAAGAATTGAAGTGCGGCACCAACACTACCTTGTCCACCCAAGCCTGTCTTAATGCAGCCTTCAATGTATGATCGTTGGTTGTATTCCTCCACCATTTCTTGCACTCATTACCAGTCAAGCTCTCCCAGGTCATGGCGTCCGTGTTTGTGTCCATTCTCTTCTTTCTTGTTGCCACCTTTGGCCTGTGTTGCACAACTTTCTTCCCCTTGTCCATTTTGGTATTGTTTCGATAGTCACCTCGAGTTTTATCACGCTCTACTCAACCGTTACCCTCTTCCTGACGGTTGCTGCAACTGCCGAATTGAGGCAACTATTGTAAAACAATTTGAGTATTTAACCAATCCCGTACCTTGCTAAGTTGAACTGTAATTTCCAGTCGTACAGTGTGATCCCCTATGCTCCTGTTTGGTTGTACGATGTACCCTGTTTCATTGCCTGACCGTATGATTTCTCTTGTTCTCCTATCAAGCCGTACGCTGCAGTACTCTATGCTGATGTTAGGCCATACGGCACAATCTTTAGTCTTATTGTCAAGCCGTACGAGTTGGTTTCTTGTGCCTCTGCCAAGTTTTACGGTGAAGCTTCTGCTAGATCGTGCAACTTTGCTTGTTCACCTGCTAGATTGTACGATATACCTTTCTTTTGTTGGTCGTACGATGTCTTCTTCTATGGCACTACCCCGCTGTACGATGCAATTGAATCCCTTTATGTCTTTACTCGGCCATACAGTGTGAAAATACTCAGATGGACGTCATACGATGTGAACTCCTGCATCCACAAAAAACGGTACGGTGTAAATAGAAGTTCCTACGATGTCAAAACCATATGATGTGAATAGAGAACCGTACGATGTCAACCTCTGTACCTCCAGTACATCGTATGGTGTGAACAACAAGCCATACGTTGCAAAATTCCAAGCTCTCAACCAGACGTACGGTGCAAACTTCCCTGTCTTTAGTACACCATATGAATTGAATAGATTGTGGATGTCGTACAACTAAGAAACCATGTGGATGTCGTACGATGTGAAGTTGTTCGACTAAGGAACCCTATGGATGTCGTACGGTGAAAAACCCTTGCTCATGAAATCGCTTGAAGCTCCTGTGTGACTGCCGTACAGTTTTGAGTGCTTTATAAGGTCGTACGGTCCCTTCTTTGGTCGAGCTTATTGCTTTTTCCTTAGTTAGCTTTGTTTTTGCTTTTTCATTTTTTTTAATTTTATTTAATGATTTCCTTTTATTTTCCTTTTGTTTAATTTTCTCTCCCTTTCCAATTTCTTTTAATTTTTTTGATTTATTTTTTTCCTCTTCGTTGTCCCTGTTTCGTCCCCTATCTTCATTTTTAATTTAGATGCATTGTACCATTTACATGTATGTGGAAATCTTTTATAACATTCTTCTTCACAAAAAGTCCCTATGAATTTTACGTCAAAATATTTATCAAGTAAAGGAGCGGGACCAATACCTTTATAGCTACTGTCGACATACCTTCCTCCATATTGTTGGTACCACGTGACATCTTCACCTTCTACTATCAGAGGTCCGGCTGGGTTGGATATTACCTTCTAGATTCCATGAGGGGATGTGGACAAGTATTCTCGGATCTTTTCATACCATGAGGGGATGTGGACAAGTATTCTCGGATCTTTTCATACAATGAGGGGAATATTACAATCTGGAACAGGTGGGCATCGGGAAAATCTTCATTCACTCCTCCTTCTGTAGGTTCGCTTGATCGTATCCTTGACAACTGGTCAACAATCACGTGGCTCTTCCCCGACCGTACTATGATAGTGAATGTGAACTCCTGAAGCAATAGCAGCCACCTACTCACTCTTCCTTGGATTATAGGTTTGTTCACCAAATACATGAGGGCTTGATGGTCCACATAGAAGGTGAATGGCATTGCTAACAAATAGTGCTTGAATTTTTGTACGGAGTACACCAACCCTAGTGCTTCACGCTCAGTCGTACTATAGTTCTTCTCTGTTTTCGAGAGTAGCTGACTGGCAAAGAATACTGGGTGGTCCAGCCCGTGTGGTCCAACTTGTGCAAGTGTTGCTCCAATGGCAAAGTTTGAGGCATCCACATGTACATGGAATCCCTTATCCTAGTCTGGGTACGCCAGAATGGGTGAACTTATTAGCCGGTCCTTCAATTCTTTAAATGCTTTTTCTTGTTTTTCCGTCCATATGAAAGGTTGACCCTTCCTTTTCAATAAGTCAAGCGGGTACGATACTTGTACAAAATTCTTAATGAACCTCCAATAGTACTCGACATGGTTGAGAAAGGACTTCACTCCTGTAACATTTTTCGGAGCCTCCATCTGTACAATGACTGTTATTTTGTCAGGATCGGTCTTCAACCCAACTTTGCACACAATATGCCCCAGTAACTTCCCTTGTGGTACCATGAACCTGCATTTCTTTGGATTCAGTGCGAGGTGTGTTGCTCTGCATCTCTCCATGCATTCTCCCAGAGCCTTAAGATGTTTTTCTTTGTCACTAAAAATGGACTAGTCATCTAGGAATGCCTTGAAATTTCCTAATGACATCTCGTCAAATATGTGTAGGATTATTCTCTGAAATGTGGTCGGTGCATTGCACAACCCAAATGGCATCCGGTTATATGCATACACTTCGTCCTCGACCATGAAAGTTGTCTTCATCTTGTCTTCTTTGGCAATGCAAATCTGGTTATATCTTGAGAACCCGTCCAAGAACGAGTATATTTCATGCCCAACGACCTCTTCTAGGATGGTGTCAGTGAAAGGGATTGGAAATGGGTCTTTGACAGTTACTGCATTTAAACATCTGAAGTCGACACATATCCTGATCTGGCATGATTCTTTCTTTAAGGAAATGGAGATCGGTGACACCCATTCACTGACCTCCACTTTGAAGTGATACCTGCCTCCAACAACTCTTCAATCTCCTCTTGTACCTCTGTGGCATAGTTATTGTTCATTCTGTAGGGTCTCTTCCATATGATTTCGGCTCCTGCTACGATAGGAATCTTGTGTACGCACAACTCCAATGGTATGCCTTTCAAATCTTTGTACGTCCAGGCAAAGGTGTCCTTGTACTCCATGAATATTTTGAATGCCGCTGCCTTCAGTACGGGGTACCAATCATCACCGACAAGAATCTCCCTAGGCTTCTCTTGCTCCCCAAGATTCACCCTTGTTAGTGTCGGTTCCTCGTACTTGATGGGTTTGTCCTGTTCCAGCTTATGAGCTGGTGTACTGTCCAGTGTTGTCGCACCTTCCTTATATTCACTGTACTCTGGCGGGAATGTTTCACCAACCAAGCCCTTATCTTCGCTTTCTTCTCCTTCTTTGATAAGTAGCATGTTGCAGTCTGGGTGGAAAACTTCATAATCCTCCATCTGCCAGTGAAACAACCCATTTAGTGAACTGGTTTCATCTTCCAAACAACTCCCAATTTCCAGTACGCCTTCCTCATTTGGCTCCATTATCTTCCCTTCATCGTCAACCTCCGACCCTCCATCAGATTCTGATTCTGACAACGCCAAGTCTTCACTGACCGCCTATTTCTTTAAATCAATAATATACTTTTTCCTATGGCTCTCGATTGAGAGCGTATTCCTCTTCCAGTTATGATTTGCTTTGGTGGCAATCAACCATCCTCGTCCCAGTAGTGCATTGTACGCTTTTCTCTCTAATGGGAGGACAACAAAATTCATTAAGAATGGTTTCGTACCTATCAACACCTTTTGTGCCATTAAAGTATCGATCGGTTTGATGCTGTGTTGATCGGCGCCAACCAAATGGAATGTCGATGGCTAGAGTGTGGGATTCCCGAGGTTCTTCCATGTATCTTCAGGTAGTACATTAACTCCCGATCCTCCGTTGACGATGGCATTGGTGAGCTTCATCCCCAGGATTTCCATCTGTACAACAGTCAGTTTCCTCCCCACACTTATTGCCAATAGTGTTGGATCCATGGTCTCTCCTGTCGGTTCTCTGGTGTCTTCATTCGGGGCAATCTGAGTATTGTCTGTCATGACATTTGTGAGTGCTATTCTTAATTGCGGCATGGTTTGGAGAAGGTCAGTTACCTTGATTGGTACAGTTGTGTGAAGCACCTGCCGTACTATGTTCTTTCCAAACTCTGATTGCAACGACGTACCCTCCACTCTAGAAGTTCTTCGTTCATTCGCCATTGCTTGTTCTACTTCCGCCTTGGCTTCTCAGAGTCTTTCTTTCTTCGTATGCGGGTCTGGATAATTATCCTTCTTTGTTTGTGCCCTCGTAAGTGCCATGACTTCTTCATCGGCTACTTCTAGCATGTTGACGCCTTTTTGCTACGGGCAGTCAGTGTCCTCGTGATCGCCCGGCGACCACACCACTCGCATAGTTTGCCCCCGGTACTTTGGCCGTTCTAGCATTTCCTGGAAAAGTGACCCCATTCGTCACATCTCCGACACTGAATCATAGGCCTACCCTTGCCATCGTATTGAATTTTGCTTCGTGGCATATTATTTCTCCAGTTGTTGCGATAGCCGCCAGGGAATGCATTGTTGGTTTGTGGTTTAGGTGGTGTGGTCGGAGGGGATGATTATTCCCCCTGAGTGAAGAACACTTGCGAACTTCTTGTTTTCAAGTTGAATGGGCACTCCTCCACGAAGTGTCCCATTACTTGGCAGATGTCATCTAACATTTTCTTCAGGCCGTTTGCCTTCGTATGGCCTTCTATTTTGCATTTCGTACACCATAATTTGGTTGCCTCTTTGGATCCTATTGGCGTAAGAACTAACACCTCTGGAGTGTGAGTTTGTACGTACAGCTATGCACACTACGCAATGAGTGCTCTTCAAATTAGGAGGGGAAGCTCTCTCGTTGTGCTGGAATGCATGAAATAAAAAACTAAACTAATGTCCTATCTTTTTGTTCTCAACTGGTAGAAGCACAAGGTTAAGAAAACCTAGAACATTGCAGCTAAGTATTTTCTGGTTTTGCAGATCATGTAACTACAACTAAGCTAACATCTTTAAAATCTATCCAATTTCCTCAAGAAACAGAGCATGAGGAAATGGAGCAGGAATGTATTGTACGATAAACTCCAGGTGCGGGCTCACAACATGAAGGCAAGGTAGGCGCAACTATTTGCTAATCCGGTAAGAAGTTTATTAAAACAAACAAATGAATGGTAAACCTGGTACAGCTTCACAACATGAAGGCAAGGTAGGCGCAACTATCTGCTTGGCTGAATGAGTCTACTATCACACACATCAAACGATAAGCTTTAAATACAGTTTCGCAACATGAAGGCAAGTTAGGCGCAACTATTTGCTCTTCTGAATAGGCTTATAATAAACAAAACAAAAGGTAAGCAACTGGGACAGTAGATTGTATAGATGCAACACGCATGCAATAAGGATCAAACCAGCAACCCCATTTAACTAAGGTCGAATAAACACCATAACAATAATATGAAGGCAAGGTAGGCGCAGTAATTTATTATAACAGCAATTACTCTTTGAACAGATACAATAATAGCAATACTACAGGCAAGGTAGGCGCAGCATGTATGCTATCAAGCAAAAGTTAAATGACAAATGAGCTTAAAGCTCTTATTTATAGACTTCAAGGTGTAGGTAACCCTAAAATCACCTTGAGTCAACTAAAGTCTTGCAATGCATGCAAGATCTTATTCCTAAACCCTAATTGAATGAAACTATACAGTTAACTGGGAAACTATCATCAGTTAACTGAAACATCTAATCTAAATGGACAAGGTGCAACATGCACGTCCTTATTGAAAGCAAGTCAACTAGAATGCTATCATCAGTTGACTGAAAGATCTAATCTAAACTCCAAGTGCATGTAGATGTTTCCAAAAAAGACATTCCATGCAGTGTGTAACAATAAGTTAACTCGGAAAGGTCTCGAGTTTAACTCCTATGTCTAATGTCTATCTTGGAAAAAGGTGGGAGGCCTTTAACTAAAGTCTACTGGCCCTGATCTTGAGAAATTAACCCATCTACGAGGTTGTTGACTGCATCTCCATCTGGGGATCTGAAGCTTTGGCGAAGAATCCTATGTCTGTGCAGCATGTCTTCTCCATTAGTCATCTGACACTGGAACTCACCCTTTCTCCTGATTGCCTCATCAAACAATGTTGACATGGCTGTAAGCTAATTCATCTTATAGCCAACGGTCTCACCACTGAAAATACCGTGAATAAGTGCTTGGAGCTCTAACTGGATGTCAGCAAGCTCAACATAGTCACCACCCACATGCTGATATACACATGGTAATTGAGACACAAAGTCTCTTATATAGCGGAGTGCACTAGTAACATGTTCTCTGCTCTCAGCCACCTCAAATGCTATCTTTCCTTCTATCTCTGCCTTGAAGATCAACTGTGTTCTCCAAACGTAGACCTCTTCTTTATCTTCTGCCTCTGTGACTGAATCAAATGACATTCCCAGGTTGGCAATCAGAATCTCATCCCTGGGTCTACTAATGGCCAAATCACGTTCTTCATCTTGAAGTCGTAGACGAAGCTCACGTGCATTATACCGCAATTGATACAATTATGTAAGTACAAGGCGGCCTCTAGCAACAAACTCCTCTTCCCATTCCTCCAATCGCTTACCATATACAACCAAGAGATCAATCTGACCCTGCTCTGCTAGTGGTTCTAACATATGTGGAAGCGCGGTGACAACATCCCCTGTCCTGTGTACAAGGCTAGAAATGTACTGGCGAAGCTGCTGTATTTCAGCCTTGAGAGCTGATTTATCTTCACCATCTTTCATCATCCTATCCTTGGCGCTATTTGTAGCAACCTGTAGGAGATCAATATCTGTCTGACGAGTACTCTTACCGAAATGAACTGTGATAACTTCGAAGTCTTGAGCTTCCATCTCGTCTAGACTCTTATCTTCTGGAGGTGCAGCAGTCTCAACAATGAATTCCTTATGTGCACTTCTCCCAATATGTATTTGTTTCTTGATCCTCTTTTCAGGCACATCTTGATGGTCATGATCGAAATCTGAATGATCAAGTACGTAAGATGGTTGTCTCCTTTTTCTTCCCAGTTGACTCTCAAGCCAAGATGAATCCCAACTAATCCCACTGGAATGATATGTACTAGTCGCAGGAGGATCTGTTGAATGTGAATGTGTAAAAGAATCGCTGCGAGGAGGTGAATCTACGTCCAAATCAATGTGAATTGGAACAGGAGGCTGCTCTAATGGTGTCGGTGACGGCATACGGGGCTGAACCTCAAGCTATGGAGAAGTCTGAATAATTTCGGTTTGGGTACAACAGATCCTTCCTTGTCCCCTTTTAGTTCCTTCATCATTCTTAGCATGTCCCAACAGAGCGCTTGTATGGTTTTGGATTCATCTTCGCTCTCTCCCGCGCTTTCTTCATCATCATGCTTCTTCCCTCTGGAGGACTTTTTGTTTTCGCTCTCAATATCCATCACACGGTTATATGCTTCCATGTACGATGACATGGGTACTATCTTCATTTTCTTACATAGCGAGGGGAGTAAACCCTCAATAAACCATCTTTTCTTTAAGCCATCTGCTGGCTGTGACTCAAGTTTTCCCAGCAAGTCCTTCAATTTCCGGTTGTAGGTCCGCACACTCTCGTGCTTCCCTTGCTTGGTGTTATAAATCTCGGCCACAATTTCACTATCATCCCTCAGAAGTTTGAATTCCTCCTGAAATGCCTTCTTCAGTAGCCTCCACGAAGTTCTTTGTGTTCGGTCCAACTCCGAGTACCAGCCAATGGCACTGTCTTTGAGTGTCGCCAGAAACACTTTCCGCCAGTTATCTGGGTCCTCTTCTCCGCTCGCTATCCAAATTCTCTCACACGTTTTACAGTGTCGTATTGGATCCTTGACCCATTCCCCGTGAATTTCGGCAACTTTTTCCGTTCTAGAGTCACCATCCTGCCTCGTTGTCCTCCTCGTGTATTGAACCCGACTGGACTAGTTTCCCCGTTACATTCTGGTGTGTCACTTGTACTCTCAGCCATGTAGGAGTCACTCTTCCATCCTTCGTCAGCATCCTCTACACCTTGGGTTTTTTGGGCTCTACTTCAGTGCTCTTTCTACCAAGGGGTCTTGGGCTCAGATCTCCCTATCCTCAGCCCTTCGTCGTCGACCGATATGGACAACTCCCAAAACTGTTGGATGTTGTTCTCAAGTTCATCACTCAATTCTTCCTCATTTTCTTGGTTCTTATATTTTTCTGCGTAGAGGGTGATAAATGGTTCCCCGTCCCTCCTTTCCACAAAACTCTGTTGTGCTCTGCTGATAGATTGATCTATCTGCTCGAGATTTTCATTTGTTCTTTCTATACTCTGATTTATCTCAATTAAGTCTTCGTTACACTCCTGGTCCACTTGCTTTAATCTCCGCCATCGATTCTCTTTCTCCTGCACCCTTAATGATCGCCAAATTCTCTCCTCCTCTGCGTCATGCCCGAATGGTATCCAGTTCTTGTCCTTCTCCAGTCGTACGGGCATTACCGATCTTTCACACGATCATTGTTGGTTGCCAGGGGTATGTCTTCGGCTCGTGTCTTGTTCTTCCTCTTCCCTTTTGGTTCATTCTTCGTACCGCTGCAAGGTTTGCTGCCTTCGGTGTTCTTGCTCCTCCTCCAACCGAAGGTCTTGTAGGATGATAAAATGGTGGGCCAACAATTTTGGCATACAGTGGAGCAGGTGATCAACCTCGTCGTTCACTTCGAGTCGATCCCAAACAACTCCCTCAAGGATTTCTCGCCTGAGGGCTTGCCTTCGTATGTGGTCTCGTAGGGATATGTTCCAAAGATTTGTTAAATCCCGTGTCAAATCGTCCTCTCTTTCTTCATTGATTACTATGGGTTCCTCCGGCGGTCGGCCCATTACGCTGCCATTACACCAAGTGCTTACCTGGTCCGCTTAGGCAACAACGCCAAATGTTTACCTCACTGGGTGTTTATGTTAACGTACTACGTACACAGGAAGTAAACGAAACTATACCCAATACATAGAATAGAACAATAATATGCTAGAATCATGAGATGCTTGTATTCATTTCCAGTAAATATCACCATGTACAATCACAAAGTATTCCCGTACTATCAATCATGGACTCATAATCATAATGACAATAGTATTATCTCCCTCCCGACTACAAAACTGAGTACATATAACGTTCGGTGGTGGTTGAGCAACCAACCATCATGACGTTCCATAACAACCCACAACATCTAATCGCGACTTAATTACCTGAATGTGCATGCCAACAATTATTCTTACTAAGACTATAGTTTATTGAAATATAATAACTTGGCCAACTATGGCCGACTACACTAAGAATATTTGACCACTTACAATATGTAAAATAGATCTTGGCATAATATCTATGTTATTTGACAAAGCATTTTTTTCAAATATGTAGACATTACTTGGCTAATGTTTTTTTAAAGATTAACGTAAAGATAAGATTTGTTCCATCACAATGTTCATTTTTATGCCAAGATTCTATGAATCACCGACCCTGCTTATCTTTGAACCTCCACACTTGATTTTATATTGAAGATCTATGATTCTTTAAATTCTGCAATTTTTTCGCGTAGGCAAAGGAACAACAAAGACTATATTGAAGCTTGGTCTTACACAACTTTCTTGTGGGATCACAAATATATTATGGTGTTGTGTCATAACATTCATTGTAAGTTATTTCTCTAAGGTTCAAAAGATAGGCCATGTCTAATAAACGTAAATGAGATTATTGATCAAAGATACTGCACATGGCCCATTTTAAAACTGGATTGGCCAAATTTGTAATCCTTCCCTGCTTTCATATCAATTTTTTTACTATCAAATGGCTGATGAAATTTCCAAATGTTGTGGGTACTCTTTTCAAATGTCATACCCCTAACTTTCTATAATTTATAAATCTATAGCTTACATTTTTCTATTGAAAAGATAAAAATTGTTGCACCATGACGTTTGCTTCAAAAGTTGGACATAGCATAAACCTAAAAGGGTAAAACCAATCAGATATGAATGAGAGGCAACCTCTTCTCCTTCATCTACAAGTTTCTCTTCCTCCCTTCCTCTCTCTTCTCTTATGGCATATTCATCACTACTATATTCTTCATCATTTTCAGGTTTTCTTCTACAGTAACCACTAAAGAAATTATCCCATTTGGGTGTTCATTTCATAGTTGCTCAAACATATCCACTCTATTCATTAGAAGAACTCTCCTTCCCACAGGCTGATACCATAAACAAAACACACACAACTCAAATCTGTGGAGAAAGTTACAGAAATAATGAACTTTGTTGCCAATCTTACAAGGAACGCACAAAATAATTAAGATAACAAAAACTAAATAGGAATTTGGACATAGTAATTCGGAAAGGAAAGGATCAAAGGCTGGATGGTAATTTAGAGAGGGAAGGAAAGGAGCCAAGGTTGGACATTGGATGCAGTTTTGTTGATCTAATTAACCAAGGGAATGTTCCTGAAACCTTAAGTTTTTCTCTTAAGTATTGACAAATGAAATTTTGGGCACTTTGATTTTATTTTTAGAAATGGATTTTAAACTAGCAGTATAGGCAGACCAGTGACGGCACAAAGTGGTAACCCTCTTGGATCTCCTCTTGGCAATCTGCATTGACCTTGATTTATTTCCATCACTTGGTCATGATGAGGGAGCAACTCTCTGACAACATTCTCATTCAAATTTCCGCTTTATTTCCAGGTTGGCTACATTCTTTGGCCTTTTCCTTCATTCATCTGCCTTCTTGAGGAACATTCTTGCATCATCTCTGTGTTTAGAAAGACAAATGGATGTTTCTTTCCCCTGTCATTCCAGTGTGAAGGTTGTTTTCTGTTTGGAAGGTTCTTCTCTTCCAAGCATGGGTTAGGTTTTGTTTCATGTGTATTGAGAATGCATGGTGAATGTTAATGGCTACCTTTTAGATCCTTTTGTCTTACAAGATCATGCACAAATAAGCATGAGAGAGATATCAAAATTTTTAACCCATGCAAATAAAACGATTGAGTAGTGAGCTTGTGAACCATTAAGTTTTGAGACCCAGGCCTTTGAAGGGAAGCAGATCGCAGTCTCATTAGATATGTATGAGGAGTCAAAGTCTTCAAAGACAACAAACAGGACAGTCAAGATAGCATTCAGGTTTCATTGAGATTTAAACCATAGTGGCAAGTATTTGAAAGCAGCAGTGAAAAGGGTGAATGCAATGTGGACTGTGCAACAAAGAAAAGAGGATGATAGCTAGAATGATGACAGTGATATTCATGATGAAGGAGACAGTAATGTCAAACATATTTTTGATAACTTCTAAGATTTACTACATGAACAGAGAAAATAGTCACCTTTTTTATGTTATTAATGGTGATAAATGTAGTCTTCTTAATGCCTTTGCAAGAGATAGTCTTGTGCATGACTGTATCAAGAGGATCTATGAGCAATCAGTCATACACAATGAGCAGTTTGAAGACAAGGATCTTATTTCAAATAAAGGACAGTGAATATCAAAGAGGTCTGAGTGCATGTGACAGTCTAAAAGCTAAAGGAACAACCACCTTAGACAAGAGATGAAGGATAGTTTCTTCATCACTGCCATCATTGCTATGAGGAGAAGGAACAGTAGGTTTTGAAAAGGCAGCCAAATAGCATTGCAGCAGGGACAGTCTCCTAGAGGAAGGTTAAGATAATCAGGAGCAGACCATCACCTTGCAATGGTTGATACGGAGGCATGCAATAGGAAGGTTGTGAAGTCTTGAAGGGGCAGAGTTTAAGTCTTTGGAGGTCAAAACAGTATCATGAAAGTCCATCAAGGTCAATGCAGATTGCCAAGAGCAGATCCAAGAGGGTTACCAGTGTAGTTAAGTTGAAAGAACTCACTTGAATCTAAGTTGTTCTTACTAGAGAAATAAAATTAGGTTTAATCATATTGTTAGTGAGTTTGATTTCTATGATGGTATCTCTATTCCGCTTTTGGCTGCTCTCACATGCTCTCCTGGGATTGAGTCATTCATCCTTTCATTGGAATGGGTCCTTTATCTGGATAAGACTATCTACTCTATCCATTCATTTGAATGAGTCCAAATCAAATAGGCTAGAGAGAGGGTGTTTAATTGAGTTAAAGAGCGTGAGATTGGGACAACAGAAGAGTTTTACATTGGAAGAAGATTAGGTGTAGAAGAGAGAATAAATTGATATTCAAGATGAGGATGCAAACCAAGAGATAGAAATTGAAGAGTATAGGCCTAAAGAAAAGATCATTAAATCCTTTCAAAAATTGGGTCTTAAGTCATAGATTAACACCCTTACATTTTGTAAAAGTTTGTAAGTTTGAATTATGAGAAGCTAATAGATAGGATTACATTGAGAAGAGTATTTAAAATATTAGTGAATGGATGACCTAAAGAGTGTAAATTTTGCATGCAGAAAATTGAAAAGACATAAACCTATGGGATCAAGTACAATTCGAAATAGTTAAAATGAGGAGAGATAAAGACTTGGAATATGGTGATTTCGGTGTTGAAGGAAACTTAAAGTTAAAGGATAAGAATTTGAAAGATTATGCTCTTGAATTCTATAACTGAGCATGTCACATTGAAATTGATGAAGTTTGAAAATGGTCTCTGCCTTTCCATTCAAGGTGAATTTGGGATAGGGGAGTTGCATACTAAAGAGGATGTAGGTGTATAATATTTAAGAACAAAAGATAAGTTTCTAGATAGGAGCAAATTGTAAGAACAAGAAGATGTAAGGGTATAGGAAAATTGTTGGCAAAGACAAAGATTTTGGGGAACAATTATGGAGTAGCGAAATCAAACTCTCCTCATTTCTGAGTGTGATTAGTTAATTATAATCATTCTCAAGGAAGAAGTGGACTTAAAAGAGGAAAAAGAGGTTGGTGGAAATTTGGTGGTGTTTTAGATGTGATAAGAGATAAATATGCAGTCAATATAAAAGGTAGTGGCTTTTGGACTTGTTGTAGAAGAGTCAACCTCTTGAAATCCCATATTTGGGATAGTGAGAGTGAAAGTGAAAAGTGAGTGCAGATTACAAAGAAATGGCTAAAAAGTCCACAAGTCAAGTTCAATGTCGAGTGTTTATTGTTAGAGCAGAGGGTAGAGATGAATTAAATGTGACTATCAAGGTAACTCTAATATAATGAATTTTCAGACAATCAATGAAGAATCTCAATTATTTCATTTAATATAAAGTTGAATTTAGTAGATAAGTAGAAGTGGGTTTAATTCTACTCTTAGTGTGTTGAGTTTTTATAACAACTCCATAAGAGAAGAAATTATGGAGCTTCACTATATTAAAGAGGAGTGTGATATAAGACTCAAAGATAAATACTAACTGGAAAAAGAAATGGTGGCCTCACATTATGGGCTTTTAATCTTGGAGAGATGTTGAGAATCATGCAAGCCAAATTGGATGTTACAAAGACAAACATAAAAAAGGGAATTTCTGTAGAAGAGAGTGAAAAAAAAATGATGTTCAAGATAACTGAGCAGTCCTACAACTAGAAGTGCTAACAAAGAGTATATAACTAGAGAAATATGATCAAAGCCATCTTAAAATTGAGAGACAAGTCAAAGATTGATATTACTAAGGTTATTTGGATGTGTTCAAGTTGGACTTCTGCTATGTACTTTGATTGGTTGATTATTATTTGCTCATCTCTAGAAAATGTATTTGTATGTGAAGGGAGCACAGAACACATCTTCTATCTAAGTTGAAGAGCATGAAAGATATTTCTGAGGAATGTACACTTGATCCGTAGATTCCTCGATGAACTTTGTGAAAGGACACCCAATACACCTTGATGTAAACTTGATACACAAGTTTGGGATCACATCTTTTAGGTATTCTATAGCATTTTTTATACATCCTATGAAGACCAACTGCTTGGCTAACTTTTGATTTATACAAGGTCACTTGACCTTTTTGGTTTGTTATTAGAGTTACATGTTTACCCTTCGCACGTACACTGTCTCTAAAAGGTGGTAAGAAAGAATATTAGAGGACTGGTTTTCAGAATTCATTAACTCGGGTAATCATCTGCAGTTGGTTAGAAAGTATTTTGTGTCAACATATATTGGGTCCTCAATAATAGATGCTTGCTCTCCTTCCTTGGGTCCAAAGGGGAAGTACATCTATCTAAATTCCATCACATTGTGTTGAGATTATTTACTTTGTAATTTAAAATTAAGTTTCTAAAATGCATACATAATAATATATTGAAATTGGACAAATATACAACCGAACACAATGCAGCCCAATTGGCAAGGCAAAATGCAAGCCCAATGTTACCTTAAAAGGGGTGCACTACTAGATTAAAATATACAAGAAAACTCAAAAGAAAATGAAAAGGAAAGTTAAAAAGAAAGGATAGAGAAAACAATTGAAAATAGCAAACAACAACATTCAATTTAAACAAAATCATGAGTAGAATAACTTCAATTTTTTTATTACATGTCCATATTACAAAAAAATCAAAATGGATAGAGAAACACACCTGGAGTTGGGAAAAAATATGAAAAACTCTAGATTTGTTGACCTTGTTTAACTCTCTTCTTAGATTCATATGTTCAAACCTTCATCCAAGAGTCAACCCAAAATATCATTCCAAAATATCATTGGTTAATCTTCTACAATGCAAACAAAATTCAATAAAATAATCTCCAACTGGAGGTTGATATAAGAGATATGTATAGTTATTGGAAGTGTTATGCCCTCTTCTACTGGCACTAGATCCAAAGTTGCACCCAAGAAAGTGCTTAAGAAATGTAGATTAAAATTGTCAATGAAAAAGCGAGTAACTGAAAAATTCATTACTTAATAATGCCCATTGCAAACAAAATTCAAACTAGACAGAAAACCCCACCTGGAAGTAGAGACTAATATGAAGAGTTTTTTTTTCTCTGTTAGCTCCGTCATGCGCTCTTTTGCCAACCCATATGTTAAAATCTGTCAAAAATAAACAGACCAAAAAATCATTGGTTAGTAATCATACTACAAAATTCAAAATAGCCAGAAAAACCCATCTGAACTTAGAAGCTAAAGAATTTTCTATATCTTTTAACCTTGTCCTACCCTCCTCTGCAGACTTACAAGTTCAAATCAGCATCAGCTAGTGATTAATGAAATTAGACTTACATAATACAAATTTGGCAAATTTGTTCAAACTCTGATTAATAATTCATAATGCAAACATAACTCAAAATGTCAATAAAACCCACTTGAAATTGAAGCTAATATGAACTGTTCATATATGTTGGCCTTGTCTTGCCCTCTTTTGCCATCGATTGTGTTGATGTATGATGCAGGTGGAGCGTGTGGTTATGGAAACCTATACAGCCAAGGATATGGCACTAACACAGCAGGTCTGAGCACTGCTCTGTTCAACAATGGCCTCAGCTGTGGAGCGTACTATGCAATCAAATGCAACGATGATCCATAGTGGTGACTGCAACACATCTCTGCCCGCCCAACAATGCACTGCCTAACAATCCACTCGAACATTTCGATTTGTAGGAGCCTGTGTTCGAGCACATAGCTAAATATACCCAGTTATATACCAAAGGTTTGTCTCTCCCCTTGAAAGCTTTTGGGGCTTATTCTCTGACATAATTAATTAATTAAGATCTCTCCTTCAGTTAGCTTTCTCTTCTCTGACATATAATTACTCTGCCTGGCTGTTGCAGAGTGCCCTGCCATAGAAGGGGTGAAATTCGATTCACATTAATGGTCACTCCTACTTCAATTTGGTGCTGATCACTAACGTTGGTGGAGCAGGGGATGTCCACCTAGTGTCCGTCAAGGGCTCTAGAACAGGGTGGCAGCCAATCTCAAGGAATTGGGACCAAAATTGGCAGAGCAACAGCTACTTGAACGGGCAGAGCTTGTCTTTCCAAGTCACCACCAGCGATGGAAGGACAATTACCTCCTACAATGTGGTGCCCGGCAGCTGGCAATTTGGCCAGACTTTTAGCGGTGCTCAGATGCACTAACCAGTAACCAGGCACATCAATTGCCTGTATTTGCTTAACTTGTTTACCCATAATCAATTTCCTCTGGATCGGGATCCATCACTTGTTTGCCCATCGTCCCCAATTAAACTGTACCCTGCTTCAAATCAATACATAATTTCAACAAATCAGAAAACTGAACCGGATAATCAAACGGATATTCCACAATCTGGTTTACATAATAGTATCCAGCTGAAAAAAGAGAAGCACCGCAGTTTCACTCAATTAATATATCACAAAATCGCCCAAATAAAATTACAGAGCAAAGAACAAGGAGAAAAAGAAAATTACTGGATTGAGAATACAGAAGATTGCATAATTGATCAATGGCCAAAGATCGGTGTTGACTGCCGAAGTTACCGTTGTTGAATTTTTAGTTTCAAAAAATTCGTTACAGCTTTTATTTTCAAATTTCAAATTTCAAATTTCAAAATTCAGCTTTATCGTTACAGTTTTTAAAAATCAGTTTTCTTCTTGTATTTTATACGATTCTGATGAAAATTCAAATGATTTTATAAGTCTTAAATATTTAATATATATTATTTAATAGATCTCTAATTTTATAAAACTGTGTAATAATAATTTTATGATTAAATAATTTGTGTCAAAAATTAAATAGATAAAAAGTATTTAAATGAAAATATATTAAATATATTTATCAATAAAAAAATAAAGAGACATTTATATATTTAAGAGTTCTTTTATATTATTTTAAAATTATTTAATAATTATTTTAAAATTATTTTATTTTTAGTTTTTTACTTAAGAGTTTTTTTTATTATGTCTTGTTGTCATTGTAGAATGCCTTGTGACATAATTATATGTTTAAAACACTTCTATGTCATTTTAATTCATTGTGGATAGATACATTGATGAACCTTATCAATGACAAAGTGCAATAAACTTATAGCTCATTTCACAAGAGAAATCACACAACCAATCTATATGTCTTGTACTAAAAAAATCCACCTATAATTATATATAGTACACCTTTTAGTGATATGCAATATTAATATTAAAGATTATAGATGTATATAACACTATGAACAATTAAAGGATAATTTTAGCCACCAACATTAAATGTGCTTGCAATAAAATAGAAAATGCATACAATAGTGAAAAGAATCGTGATGAAGTAAAGCCAACAAAAAAAACTATCCACTAAACATGACATATGCAATGTGAGTATGTGTTTTGAACTTCTTAGAATGAATATGCCCCCTACGCATATGGAAATCTTGAACATATTATGGTATACCAAGTTAGAGTATGACTTGAGGGGCAACAATGATATTAAAGATGTATTAGTAGGAGGATGGTAGGTGAAAGGTAGCATGGAAAATAAAGGAGAAGATAGAAAGGAAAAACCTACATTCCATGGAATGCCATCTTGGTGGGGTTGTAATGTTTTGAGAGGATAGAGAACTATGAAAATAAACAATGATAAGAGGAGAAAACGGTTGGGTGTTGAGGTTTTTCATTCACTTTTTGCCTTCCTTCTCTACAAGTTTCTAGCCATGGAATTTGCTTATTATGTCATTTTTGATTTGTTTCTATGTTTTAGGTGAACGTGGAGTGAGGCCCAAACTATGTCGAGAAAAGAAAAGCTATAACAGGGAATCAATGAGAGGCGACAAGGAGAAGCTTAGAAAAATAAAGTGATATTTAGATTAAGTTGAACTTACAAATATGAGTAGCAAAGATAACATGTGATACTACTAGGCCATCAAGGAGAAGCTTAGAAGAAAGTAAGTTATTTTTAGATTAAGTAGAAATCATGGATATGAGTATTAGAGATAGTGTATGATGCCATTGGATCATATTCATCTAATGGAATCCAATGTACATGAATTCTTCCAAAACTCTTGCTTAGATATGGGTCTATCATTTCCTTTGTGTTTGACAAAAGAGACCCCAAAATATAATGAATCAACATTTGAAAATAAAACCATGTCTATTGTTGTATGGTATGTTGCATATGATTCATCAAATATCGTATAGATCCCAATACACTCAAGTGTCATTTTCTAGAAAATATTAAATATATGCATTATGCAACTTTTTCAGTGCCTACTTTAGAAATATATTCAACATTATACTTAGCAATGAGACAAATTTTAGCACCTACTTAATAAATATCTTTGTGTTATCTTTTCTATAGTTAAGTACACACCTCCTTCCCAATCAATTTCTTAAATCTAGTATTTAATTTTGAATTATTTGCTCACATAGCTAATGTTAATTAATCTAAGATGAGAGATTAATTACCTTCCTACGATAAAATTTAGCTCAAAAAATTTCATTCATATAGCTGAAAATAATTAATGATTTGAGAGGTCAATTGCTCTCCTATAATAGATTTTAAATTTAAATTATTTGCTCTCATGAGCTAAAATAATTAATCTAAGTTGATTTATGTTTGTGTATGTATATTATTAGATTATCCTAGATTGAGCTTAGGGAAGTTTGGATGTAGGTTACTAACTAATACCCACAATATACACCTTCCTCTCCAATTATTTTCATCCTCATTGTTGTGTTGACCTTTAATATTGCCTCTCCTCCTTTCAACTATCATTCAAGGATCATAAGTAGAAGTGGCATAAGTATACAAATTTAAATAGAATTTTGATGTTCTTGTTCAATTTTATTTTCTTATTGGCTATATGAAAGAATGATAAATGACTATTTATTTTGTGATGAGTTTGTTTTGAGTTTGTGGTTTTTAAAAATTTAAAAATTGCAATTTAAAATTTATATTCAATCAACGGTTGCTACCTCTAAGGCTAAACCTTAGAAGAGGCTAGCTAGTTACTCTTTTATTATTATACCACTTTAGAAAGAAAATATTTGATCTTCAATGTAAATGAATCATTGCCTACCTTAAGATTTCTCACTTGATTGGAATTTTAATTGGTGGTTTTAAAATTTTAGTCAATTAATCTAGTTGTCTTGATGATGCAACCAAGAAATCCTACCATCATGATTTATTTCATTATTGATAGTAAAAGATTATCAGAATTACACAATAATTCAATACTCAAGCTATATTTTGCCTTCTCCCACTGAAAAATTCCCTTTTTTTACTTAGTCAAATTCCTTGCTAGAATCTACATATTTTTAGTAATCCTACACACTTACTTATTTGGCTATGAAACTTTCCAATTATTAGAGTCTAACTAAAATAAGACTAATTAAGAGTAGGAAAGTTTCTAATTTGCATGAAGTTCAAAAAAATAAAGTTTGGAAACTATCAAAAAAATCAAATCTTCAATTTGAGACCTTAGAGGGTTGAGAATGACCTTGAAACAATGTCAAAACTTTCTCCAATTGAACAATTTTTATTGGCATTGCATTCAACTCCTCAAGACGTTGATCCATATAAAATTTCAGCTCAATTAAACTCTTGATTCATAATTTATGACCTTTGAAAGTCCTTGCATCCCTTAACCCAAATAAATTACATGGAAAAGTTGTTAGAAAGGATTGTTTGCAAGTTTTTGAGTTTATATTGAATATGGTGTTATATGGAATACACAATAAAATTTTATGTTATCACCAAATACGACATGATAATCCTTGTACCCTTTAAATCTATATTGTATCAAAGATTACAAAAAGTACCTTAAGGGAAAAATATTCTAAGTTGTGGAATATTTGATTGCAGAGTTGTAACAATATAAATAACTTGGTAAATGGTTAGATCCCTCTTACCTATTAAGCTTAATTTATGATATTAATAAAATAGTAATAAATGATTTTTTATAAGATGTTGAATTCATATCTATAGTAAGGAGTTATTAGAAGGCCATTGAACTGAATATTCAATGCATATTGATTGGGCTTGGTAAATGAGTTCTATTTGTATCAATTGGTAGATAGATGTAGCTTTGGGAACTTAAAAAACTTAGCTAGGGTTCACAATACTGACTACCATGGTAGGAATGTGCTTACTAAATTAGCTTCATAGAACTATTGGAAGTTAATGGTGAATTTCTATGAAAATCTTATGCACTAGGTAACCCTTAACCCTCGTATGAGAAACTTGGGTTTTTTGTCCTTAGTTAACATATTATTATGATGGCTAATGAAGTGAAGTGATTTTAGATCATTGTTTCTATTATATTTGGCTGAAGTTTTGCGATGTCTTGAAAATATGATTATCTCATTATAGTATGTTATAGTAATGTCTCTTTCTCTTCTACATTATATTTAATACAAAGGTGTTCCCATTAATTGTAGGAGAGTACATAAGAATTTGATTGTGGCTATTTGTTCAATATGATGAGAAAATATCTTTTAAGGTTGATAATAATAGGCAATTATTATTGTTATATGTTACCATGAGATTATCTCATACAAATTAAATAAAAATCACGTCATATTTATGTTATAACTTAGTGAGGATTGAGTAGGTAAAATATCAGTTAAATAGAAGTGTCTAAGGTATTAAAAGGTTATACATACAACTGTGGTAAGATTAACTCATCAAGCTCACACATCTTGAATAGAACATATGAGTTGTAGGTACTTTTATTGGAATATTGGGTTGATCTATATTCCATTGTATTTACCCCATGTATATTCAATTACAATAATTTTATTTTCATTGTAACTTTATCTTTAGTACTTAAGCAATTTCATTGTTTGGGTTGTTATATTTTTTGTTATAGCTATTGGGAGTCCTTCTGATAAATTAGAATTGCTATTGGTTAGTTATCTTTTCGGCATGGTATGTACATTCCATTCTCTTTTAAACTAAGTAATTGAGATTTAACTAATAATTATCTGTTAAATGACTTTGTTAACCTTACTTGGTGGGCATGCTTTATGTGAATCCATTTTGAATGAAGGGGATGAAATTTTATGGCTCGGATTATAAATACTCTAATTTCGTAAAACAAATATGTAGGTAGGGTCATCTCAAATGAATCCTTGAAGAGTACATCCAAGGCTAGAGATTTGTCATGATCTAAGGATCTTGTCCTATATAGTACATGATTGGAAGTAGTGGTAGAGAGTTATTTCCATCACTAGGCTTAGTAAGGTTTGAGGATAAAATTTCTAAATTAAAATAAATTATTAAGTATATCAATCATTGGCTCCAAAATTTAAAGTAGACCAATCTCAATAGAAAGGTCAAGAGCTGTAACTTATTAACTGGATGGTTATATTGTGTAGGTCACATGAAGAAGATAGATTACTAAGATATTTGATGTGTCATGAAAATCTAATCATTATTATAAAAATAGTAGTAATCAAGGGTGGTTATTATACTAGTATTAGAACATAGTTCAAACATAGTTCAAATACTAGATAGATATAACTTATTATACTTTGGAATAAGTTGACAAGGTGAAATTCTAGAGTTGTGTCCCACTTTGGGCTAGCAAAATAGTTTTGAGAAAATAACATTTTTTCCTCAAAGGTTTTCAAGTGAGACAAATTCCCTTAAAATTGTGTGGCACCTATATGACACAAATGATTTTGTCCATAACTCTATTAGCCAAAAAAATCTAATTGAATTGATTTATCAATTCAATTATTGTTTGTATCAATTTATAAACAAGGTTGGCCAAAATCCTTTCTCCAGAAATGGCCAAGCAAATAGTCGATGTGGCATCTTCACCCCTTTGTTGGGGAAATTCAACAATTTAAGTGGATTTTGAACTCCTCCAATCACAAACATTTAAATAAAAATCTAAAAATACCCTTTGGTAGGGCTTGGAGCTTAAAATCATATAATATATATTTGTAATATGTTAATTATTTCATCATTATTTGTAATTTATAACAATAGATTGTTATAATCAAACATAAGGCTAATTAGAAATTAAAAAGGTATAATTTATAATTTATTTTAAAATTAAAAAATGTGGTGCACTAGAGGAAAGATTCCTTTCCAAAATGGTGAGACTTATTTTTTTTTATGATAAATAGTTTAGACATAAAGTGGAGTCTTGTACAAGCTATTATATTTTGAGTAAACGTGAATTTTAAATTTTTATTAAAAAATATTCATAAAAAAAATCCTCTACGCACTAGATATTCAAGTTATCTAAGTGGCAAAAAAACAAGGAAAAAATAAATTTACTATATTAAAAGTAGAATCCCATCAACATTTTTTTTTATTTTTTTTTTAGTATTTAATAGTATTTTCAATTTATATAAATAACTATTTGCAACATTTTTTTTTAAAACAAAAAATTAGAAATGCAAACTAGACTAAAAGTTCCACATTTCATTAGTTTCTATCATTTTAAAATTTTAGGAGCTCCAAGTTGAAAAATTATATTTGTGTTGGTCATTTCCTTTATAAAAGTGGGACACGGTTATGAAATTTCACCAACAATAATATATTAACTATTTCACTATGGTTATAATTGACACTCAATATGATGTATGTAGAAATAATTAAAGTGAAATGGACCCATAACATGTAACTTGATGTTTCAATTTTCGATGTTATATGTTGAAAATTATAGAGATATATAGAGATATTAGCCCTCTTATGATCAATAGTTATGAATAGAAAATAATGAACCCAACAAAAAACACTAGGAGTTAAAATTTTAGCTTGATTTAGACACTTGTAGATTTTATGACAAAAGGGAAATAGATGAGATATAGAAAGGAATAAAATTGGTCTCCACAACAATCATTGTATAAGACTTACCTTCTCAACTAGTTCTACATTATGTAATTAAAATAGAAGACAAAATATATTATCACTTTCAACCTTGTATTGTGTAAATGAGGAAATTTGTAGCCATGAGACCAAAAATTAAAATACAATAAATATATGGAACCAAATCCAAAGGCCCACAAGGTCCAAGAATGGGGATTGAATGACCTAAGTAGCCAAACAAAGATCATGTTAAGTTTGACCAAGTGATATAGTTTAGGAATGGGAAACCCTATTAATAATTCAAAGAAATCATATGACATAGGAAGAGAAAGGATTTAGTGAAAGGAATTGCAAAAAATAATATTACTAATCAAAGGTCAATTTATGTCTAGAAACGCTCATTAAATGGTACACGTGGTGGTGAATGGGAGTTAATTGGATACTTGGATAAGATGATTAGGTCAAACCTTAACAAATGGGACCTTGAAAGGAAATCCATGATTATCAAGTGTGGGACTACATGTATATGATGAAATAAGGAGAGTGATTTATTTTGTATCTCTTTTCAAAGAACAAAAAAAAGAGAAAATTCAAACAATGTTACAAAAGGATAAAGGTTTTTTAGAAATGTTGTGATTGATGTCAAAGATAGACAATGTTGTCAAAGATTTTATTGTGGAAATTGTTGGTCTAAGATGTATAGATGAGAATGTCAAGATAAGAATGAAGAGATTGTCATTGAAGCCAAAAATGAATGGAGAGAATGTTGGAAATATTGTCATTGATGTCAAAGGTATAAATATTATTTAATGGTTGGTGTCAAAGAGTTCATAGAGAAAAAATTGATAAAAAGATATTTGTCATCATTATCATTGGTGTCAAATGAGATCGATGTCAAAGGAGAACTAATATCTTTTATATTCAGTGAGAGAAATTATAGTTTACAAGGGAAGTGATAAAATTTTAATTATATCTAACAAGGAAAAGATTAATACGATTGATCACCAAAGAAATACCAAAGACAAAAATAGTATATTGTGTGAAGAGAAGGAGCAAAGATTACATGTTAATAGATAATACCAATTATTATTGATATAAAAAATAAAGATATGTTGATAACAAGCAAGCAAAGACAAATTAATAAAGGACAATGATCAAAAGAAAACTATGTAAGATAAAAAAAAAATAGATAAGACAAAAAAGAGAGGAGAAAAAGCAATTCTTATATATTCCTAACTTGGGGCACTCATTAAATATGGAAAGAATAAAGGTTGGTAGTTAACAAAACTACAATCAAAAGAACATAAATATCCTCAATCTCCCAAGATATAGTGATCATCATTTTTAATAGAGAGAAAATATAATAGGCAATGATTCATTATTACAAGGCAACAATTAAGATTTTTAAAACAAAAGAAATTAGTTTAAAAAAAAGGCCAACTCCTTTATAAATAGTCACCTCTTCTTGAAAGATTGCATCCCTTGGATAATGAGGCATACAAAGAGGTATAAATAGATGATGGTTTGAGTGAAAAAAAGTAAGCAATTCAATAAACAATTTTCGAGTAAAAGATCAAATACAAAGAAAAAGAAAAGGTAGAAAAATGAAGAGCAATTATGATCTATTCTAGAAGAAAGTATGTGTGACATATTGAAAATTTATGAGAAGATTTATAAATAAAAATTGATATGCATAATGACCAAGTTTGAGGGAAGATATTGACAAAGTTTGGATCCGATTTAAGAAAGAGAAGTGTGCATGATTTTGATCATATTTGTGAAAGATGCATAGTGTGTGAATTGAGAATAAATAGTGTGTGTGAACCTAAATGGAAAAGGAAAGACTTAATTCATAAAGAATCATAAGTTGTAATCAAATTGTGAGTTAAAGAGAATCAAATCAACCATTGAAGGATTAATAGAGGTTGAAGCCTCTTATTGGATTGGAGCTCAGTTTGTGAGAGGGTTGGAGTCTTCAATAGGTTAGATCCTCCAATAGAGGTTGAAGACTCTTACTGACTTGGAGCTTGGTTTTGTAGAGATTGGAGACTTTAATAGTAGGTTGGATCCTACAAGAAGAAGAAAATATATATATATATCTAAGCAATATTTTGTCATGGTTTTCTCCCACAATATTTTCCATATAAATCATGTGTTCTCTTTGTGTTCTTCATTGATAGATCTTGCATACGTGTATTTATTGTGATTGGTTAAGTTTTGAAAATTAAAAGATTATTAGATACTAATTCACCCCCCTTGTAACGCCCCGCCACACAACCCTAGAGGATGATGCAAACAACTACTTAAACAGGCTAATTTTTTTTTGTTTAAGTACAACTATTACACAAGTTCGGTTCCCAATGCAAACATCCCCTAAGGTTACGAGACTGAAACTACTTAACAACCCACAACAACAACAACATGAATAAAAAACATAACATTTATCTACTCGTACGCATACATTCCATACAAGATAAATTACATCCAAACATAATAGATAACTTTCAAACTCACTTATCCATAATTAAATATTACAATTACAGCTCTCATTCCCCGAATGAGGCAAGTCCAATAAATAAGGTTACAGTTACAAGATCCACCTCGATAACAAGAGGGGTAAAAATAATACAAGAGCAATAGAGATAAAATAAAGCATGACATGAAACTGAATCCACGAGCTCTCCAACTGGAAGTCTCGTCCACATGAACATGAAGATAGAACCCAATGGATTTAGGTGCACGCCACCCAACCATGTGGAACCCAAAGGCCCAGCCCCCGTGCTAGGAGATAGTAACCAGGAATCCTAGTCAAGACCATCTACCTCTAGACACAGGCTATCAAAACTAAACTAAACTGAAACAACCAATTACATGAACCTCACAAATACATCATAAGATCTACACATGAACAACTCAAGCACAAATCAGATACCATGCAAGTACAACACAAGAATAACATGAGTACAACTCAAATACCATGCAAGTACAACACTAGAATAACATGAGTACAACGCAAGAAAAATTCTACATGGTCACATTGCTTCCAGAAATAAAGCAGTACAAGTATGTTAAGAGAACCATACACCTAATAATCGAATACCAACTATGGTCACATTGCTTCCAAAAATAAAGCAGTACAAGTATGTTAAGAGAACCATACACCTAATAGTCGAATACCAACTATGGTCACATCAGGTATGTTACTGAAACCATACCCACAAGATCGAATACTGACTATGGTCACACTAGGTATGTTAAGGAAACCATACCCACAAAACAAAGACCGATTGTTGTCCTAGATAGAGTGTCATCACACAGCTCGTCATGGGTTATCCTTGGGAATCTTCATAGGCTCCGGCCCCCACAAGAAAAGGTTATCCTGGTGACCTTTACCGAATCCTGGCCCCCATACTCACTCATGCGGAGCCAAATACCTTTCGTATAGACAAGATAGATGACCTTTCCATTACAAGCCTTCCCATCTCATCCCAAAATTAACCGAGCACTTGGGTCTATGGGTCAATGCAAGGTTGAACTTTAACTTGGAAAAAACAAATATAAACACTTGACTTATTTACTTATAATTTAAAAATGAAAATTATGTTCATTTCTTCATTTTCTCCGTTGTTTAGTGTTAGTGGCTACACATACAAACCTATGGTATACATATAAACTATTCTATATTTAAATCCCCTCTTGTTGGATTATTAGCATAGATTTATTTAGATCTTCAATTTTTTCTTAGTTTTATTTTTAGGATATAGTTATTGATGAATTTTCCAAAACTTTAAATAAGCATGCTCATCTATTTTTGTAATGGCTAAAATGATTAGTTGTGCCTTTTCCTTCTCTACTTTATATAGGAGTATTTAATGAGATTAATTTAGTTAGTTAGAGATACAAAGTATGGCCCCAAATTATAGTATTTTTTTCATTTATGCATCTTAGTGCCTTAATGTTCATGAATGTATTATCTTAATTATATTCATAGTTGCTTGAAATTGTTTATTTGTATTTAGAACTACAAAGGATTCTTACTTGAAAATGGGTTGTCAAAATTAACTAGGACCTCAACTTTGTGGCAATTTTACAAAAGGACACATCAATACATAATGGGATAGGAAAAAATAATATGTTTTAGAAAGTTGACAATGAGTGTTACCTATATATATATATATATATATATATATATATATATATATATATATATATATATATAGATACATTAATTTCATTTGACCTTCAAAAATATGGTGTGAAATGATAAAATTTGATTTGTAAAATTGATGTATGAGACTAAACAATATATTTGACATGTAAATGTGTGTTGATTAAACATTCTATTTAACTTGGGGGACTATGATACTACATAGAATTTTTAAATGACAAATATAATAAAAAAATATAAATAATTAAAATAAATTTCAAACTTAAATCTATATTAAAAATTAGAACATTTCAAACTTGATAAAAATTACAAATAATTTGATTAATATTAATAAATATAAAAAATTAAATTCAAAACCAATTAAAAAAATTCAAATATTTCAATTATTTAAAATTTAGTAATAAAATTAATTTAATTTCAATTTAATTTATTTATTCTTTAATAAAACTTCAATATATATCAACGTTAAAATAATAATAATAATTTTAAATCATCGAGCACCTTTTCATCAATTCTCTCACTAAAATATTTATTTTAAAAAAATCATTTAACTTAATAGTATGTTGGCAGAGGCTTGACGGCCAGGTAGGATGCTATGGACAGGCGAATAAATTTGCCACCTGATGGCTGCACATTAATGGCTCCATCTACGGACCTGGATGCTATGGACATCAGGCTCATTCTTTCTGACAGATCGTTAAAGATGCAGAATGGGCATGGTATGGCAGGCCATCAGATGGGCATCCTTTTTGTATGCAGCGTAGCCTTTTCTGAATCTAGTTAGGGTCTCAATTTAAATCTAAGTCTTAAGTTTTCAAACAAGAATTTATTAATAAATTAAATAAATCTTTAAATTATATCTATTGTGGTATAATATGAAATTTTGTATTGTTAGGGTATTATCGAAAAAGAGAAATGGGAATCATTCAATATACCTTGGTTTGGTCCAAGTCAAGAAGAGGTGGAGAGCATTGTGAAGAGAGAGGGATCGTTTCAAATAAAGAATGTGACGGAGTTAAGAGGAATTCCAATACATCCTATGATACATTGGCAAAAAGGGGAAGAGAAATTGTTTGAAATACGAGTAGAAAACCAGTTTAGAGCAGTACTTAAGAATATTATAGAAGCTCATTTGGAAAGTAAGAGATTGATAGATGAATTTTTCTTTAGAATTGCTAAAAGAGTTTCTACTCAATTTGAAGAGTATCTCTTGAAAGAAACGGAATTGGTTGTTGCTCTTCTCACTAGAAAAAGAGACACACAATGATTTTATTTTTTTGGGTAAGTTAATAGCTAGTATGGCCAACACCATATATTATCGGTCAAAAAATATTACAGTGGATGTCTTTCGGCTATTTTCAAACTTCATGTTGCCATACAGGCTTGGTAACAACAAATTTGAAAATTCTTTCTACTAGTCTAGCTTATACTATCCTACCCGCTTATACTTAATTAAAAACTACACCTTTTTGCTAACCTATTTCATGGCTTTTTTGTCTTTCTTCCTTTCGGCTTCCATGGCCCACGTAGAGAAGTGAATAGGGGGTTGGATTCATCACATCCTGATCCCTGAATCGTCTCTTCTTTGCGCATCTGCTTTGCATGGGCAGCACGAGACTTGACTAGACACTCCATTTTGCATCTTTTGTGTGCAAAGTCATTTGCAATTTCCTCCACATCTTGTTCGTCATCTTTTATCTAGTCCTCCCCTGAGTCTGGTAATACCGGGGGTACCGTCCTATTGTTGTCCTCCTCATCGATGTCCACTTTGAAACTATAAAGTGCAAAATTCTTTAATTATAAGAATCAACAAAACTTTAAATAATTTCATTTATATTAAAAAAAAAGTCGACACTTCATTCATTTAGACATCATAAAATCCATTCTATTTCAAAAAAAATGACTTAAATTCGATAAATAGATTCATAATATTTCCAGTTAAATACATACACATGTCATATTACACGATATTGATAATAATACAAAAGAAGTTGTAATATAAGTTTACAATTCGAGACTTAGGCATTCAGTCGCCTTAAGCTCTTCAATACATAAATAAGGAATACAATAATACATAAATGAAGATGACATCCTTTTATCTTCAATCTAATAGCATATCTTCAATAATGAAGAAAAGAACAAGAATCGGGCGTTTTTTCCGCCCAACTTCGAAGCTTATGCTTCCCCGAAATTCTTTAGTCAATCAAAGAATACCCGACCCTACACGAATCGCTTAGCAAAAAACAGTCGACAAGCAAGATGGAATCTAGTGTGTGCCTAGTATAACTAGTAAAACCACAAACATTTTCATTTTTCTAATTCATTTAAGAAACAAGCAAGTTCGATACTAGGATATGGTAGAGACTTAATTCATTCCATCTGTTTCAATGGTCCTTAAGGTACTTGGCCAAGTAAAATGTCATGCACGATAAATAAAAGCAGTTTTGGAAAAGCAAAACTACACTCTCTAATAACCCATATTTGGCACCCGTCCCAAAAGGTAACTTTCCAAACACGTGACATGCACATTCATTTATCAAGCATGCATGGTTCCAATCAAATAAATACAATCTTTCAAAAACAATTTAATGAAAATCTTGTTTCAAGCAAAAACAGTTTAAATGTTGTATTTTCATCATTTTAAACCATAAATAACTTAAATTAATATTTAAATCAAATAAATTAAATAACCAAAAAAAGAAGGTGTATCTCAAGTATGTAAATTAAATACATATAAAAAGAGGCATAAAAGAGCTCATGTTCTTTCGTTCTATTTACTCCTCTATTTAATTCTGTTCTAATTCGTTTTGTTTCCAAGTAAATCATATTTTTAATTTAATTGATTTATTTTCTATTTTTCACACTTCCAGAAAATAAATAATTACTTTTTAAAAAACATAATGAAAATAAATCATTTTCATTTTTGTTTCGTAATAATTTAATATCAAAATCTTATTTAATCCATAATCTTTCAACTGTATAATTCTATAATTATTTCCCTATCTTTCAGTTTCTTTTTGTTTTGGAAGTTTGTCTCTTTCTGACAATTTTTATTTTTATTTTTTTTGTTGTTGAAGCGTTTCTAGATTTAATTAAAGTATAAGATTTTTGGGTGAATCACTACTAAAATCATTATTCTCTCAATAAGAAATCTACTGTTTCTTAAATTTTTTGTTCATGTTTGTTCTATAATTTTCCCAACAATCCAATATAGTGTTTGATCTCTCTTCTAAATTTGACAAACAATAATATGTTTTTACTTGATGAATTTTTCTAATAAAAAAATTGATCAAATTGAATATGCTAAGATTAATAAATTGCTAATTTTGTTTTCAAATGCATCTACCTGTCAATCTCCTTCAACTATTTGTTTTCTGAATCTGGCAATAAATCAATTGTCTCTAGCTGTGTCCTCTATTTGATTTTTGAGGATTTTGGCAATGTTTCCAGCTCTCCTCCCACGCACTTGGAAGCTGACTCTTTCCTATTCCCACGTACCTCTCTGCTTTCTCCTAAGTCTTTCTTCCCTTGCATGCCTTTGTCTATCCGTCTCTTGCCTTTTCCTCCAAGCACGTACCTCTTCTTCATAAGCTTATTATGAAGAAGTCACGAGGTCTAGTCTCCCCTTTGTCCCCATGGTGGAGGGCCTAGTTTGATTGACTAAAGCAACATGTTGCAGACAAAAAGTCATGAAGTTTAGTCTCCCTTTTGTCCCTATGATACCACAAGAGTGTTGCACAATGTCACCTATCAGAAAATGTTTACCGGACACATTGTACCCGATTCTTTTTCCACCTGCATTACTGTACTGAGCTCTGTATTATTATATGAACCTGGATTTGGAAAATTTGCTGATGCAGTTAAAGATGGTTCAAGCTTTGAAACCACTTCTGTAGCGCAACATTTATTGCGGGACGCATATTTAGGATAGCAGATTTCGGGTGTGGAACCAGGCGAAATACATTTCTGGTAGTAGACACCATTGTCAGAGCTTTGCAATGCTCACTCGAGGAACGGGAGATACCAGAATTTGAGGTTTATTTCACTGATCTTCTGTCAAATGATTTCAATTCGTTGTTTCGGACGTTGCCTCCGCCCCGAGAAGGGTTTACCGATGCAGACGGTAATCTTGTCTGTGTGATCTTACTTCGCACGGGCTGTGTGTGGATCACATTTCGGACGTCTCTTTCCACAAAAAAAAGCCTGCATTTCTGTCTTTCTTCTACCAGTCTCCACTGGATATCACAGGTGAGTAATAAAATGACAATTTTTTCCACAGATGAATATGATGTATTATATACCGGAGTGACATGATAGATTGTAAATGCAGGTGTCAATTTATCAGATTTATTAATTAATTAATAAAAATAAAGATACAATATTATCTTTATTTTTAATTAATTAATAAATCTGGTCAATGACCAGATTGTATGCTCCATAGCCATTTCGGCCACAGTGTTGGACACAAACGCTCTCCTCGTGTGTACGTTTCAAGTGATTGCGACGAGGCAGTGGGGACTGCTTATCTACACCGGTTTAACACAGACTTCACAGCGTTTCTAAATGCCCGAGCAAAAGAGATGGTTGATGGGGGATGCGTGTTTATATCTATGTCAGGTCATAAGGCAGGCACCCAACTAATGGAGGAGCAAGGAACATTAGGATATATTGCACGCTACTGTCAATGAGGTTTCTTTCTCTCTCTTTCTATAATTCATGCATGTTTTTTCCACACCCTAGGATAAGTTTTAGTTTAGGGATTTTTCAATATGGTTATTTGTGAGTACGTGAAATCCCAAATTCAAGCGGAATCTTATTAGGGTTTCAGTTTAAATCTAAGTGTTAGGTTTTCAAACAAGAATTTATTAATAAATTAAATAAATCTTTAAGTTATATTTATTATGGTGTAACATGAAATTTTGTATTGCTAGGGTATTATCGAAAAAGAGAAATGAGAATCATTCAATATATCTCGGTTTGGTCCAAGTCGAGAAGAGATGGAGAGCTTTGTGAAGAGAGAGGGATCGTTTCAAATAGAGAATGTGATGGAGTTAGGAGGAATTCCAATACATTCTATGATAGATTGGCAAAAAGGGGAAGAGAAATTGTTTGAAATACTGGTAGAAAACCAGTTTAAAACAGTACTTAAAGAATATTATAGAAGCTCATTTGGAAAGTGAGAGATTGATAGATGAATTCTTCTTTAGAATTGCTAAAAGAGTTTCTACTCAGCTTGAAGAGTATCTTCTCAAAGAAACGGAATTGGTTGTTGCTCTTCTCACTAGAAAAAGAGACACACAATGATACTTGCTAATAAATATATTCAGGTTTTTTCTCAATCTCTCCATTTTTCTAATTAAATTATGTTTATATAATAAATAACTATCAACTGACTATTTCATAGCATATATGATTTTTGTTATTGAGTACTGATTTATGCTATGTATTGTATTTTATACTTCAAAGATATATTTCCATTGTACTATAATTAGTTTGAATTCATATTATTACTTATACTATTACAATTAATTTAATTTAATACTAATTAGAAACATATAATTTTTATTAATAAATATTTTAATTTCTAAAAAAATCATCTAATATTTGTATCGAAATTGTTTTGAATAAATAAAATCTAATCAAATATGATGCAATTCAACAAATAATAAATAAAATTTATTTAATTATTTAATTTTTTTGAAAAAAAAAATATATATATATATATATTTTGATACATAAGAATTATATTGTATTCCAATATAGCAAAATTTACAAAATGTCCATCATGAAAAAACATCCAACCAACCCAACTACACCAGAGACCCAACCAACTTGTGTATGTTGAAACATATGACCATGTAGGGTCGACCAACCATTTGCACTGTTTCACTGCCCAAATTAAAATAAAACATGAGAATATATTATAAAAAAAAATTCATCAATACCTAGAACCTGTATACATCGACGACTAAACAAAGAGAACCACCAACAAAAACTAAAGATTGTGACCCATTAACATAAACAATAGAAAATTAAACTTGCCCACAAACACCAAAGATGAACCTAGCCAAGGAGTCCATTAGCAGCCACGAAGGTCTTGAATTTTGGAATCCTGATGTGGTCGAAAGACTAAGAGAGATTCAATGGCTTTTGAAGGTAGTCCACCCCAACCGCCACTAGTTGTTTATGCCTCACCAATGCCAATCCTTTCAGATCAAATATGAATGAGTAGTATTTGACAACCTCACCAGGCACATAATATGAGGGAAAAATTATGGTTGAGGCACCCCCATTCCAGGGGAAGCGATTAGAAGAATTTCTTCTAAGCCCACTAGTAGGTCTGAATAGAAGAGTTTTTTCACCAACGCCTTCACATCCCTTTTCACCATCCTAATTTCAAATACTACAACCAGAAACTAAGACGTTATGTTTGTGTCCACCCTAAATGTTTCACGGTTCCTTAGGAAACCCTTTCCCAATATCATCTTCACTGTAGCAAGAATGAGAAGATCATGTTTTTAAGGATTCACTTAAGTCGTTGATCCGTGACCTCCCCATGAAATGCCATCTGATGAAGCATGTTGTCCAATTGAATTGGAGAATTCACTCCAATATTTGTCAATGTCTCTATAAAGATATTTCTATAGAGATATTTCCACTACGAATTTGGAGCATTCACCCATCGAGCCACTATTGCAAAACACACCTTCACCTCACATATGCTCTACATGGTCGATGAAATACAATAAACCCCCAAAGGAAAACTAATATTGTGTTAAGATTCGCAATCATGTCAAGCCATTATTAATCTCGAAAGTGTTAAACATGTCATGTAGATAACCAAACTTTCGTCGCTATGAAACCACCAACTTGCACACATATGAATCATCTCACCAAGTCCCAAAGATGGATATGAAGTGACAACCCAATCTTCCAAGTGTGGGTTTTGTTAAACACCTTACACCCTCATTATGATGATAAAAAGATAATTGGATTGAATGAATGAAAGATTTTAATGATGTCCATGAGACTAAACAGTTTAAGGGACCAAGACAAAACCAGGCCTAATTTGTCTTCATGCTCTTTTCCAAGTCGAGTCTCCTAATATTAATTTTGACTAGAAGGCTAGTCATCCGATTAATCTTGTTTTCCCCAAAGAGCTGGTCCATATTATCAAATTCCAAACTATTTTCATGTTGAGTACAGAAATCCTCGTAAGCAGTGCATTCCATGATGAAGTGTCATTCTGTTTCCAAAGTCCCCTTATTGCAGAAAATACAAGTTCTTTCTTCCCAAGTTTCCTTGGGCATCTTCTACCTACCAGTCTCACACCTAAGGTGATGTGATCATTTCCTCAATTATGCAACTAACAACTTTGCTTTCCCTTTAATAGCTGCACCTAAATAAAAAATTTCACCATGACCCTTTTCTGGGTTGAACTCTTTGTTGTAGTAAGCTTTTTTTCACCCAATTTGATTTGCCTACATGGAATTTCTAAATTTTTCATTCATATAGCTTTTTATTTCACTATTGGTGCTAGGACACTCTTGAAAATTGTTGTCCCACAGTTTGTTCATCCACTTGTTGTTCTGCTTCATACAAGTTTTTTTCCTATGATCTAGTATCTCCTTCATAACCATTTTACGCCAACGGTGGTCATCCATGTTTTCAACCTTCTTTAAATATCTTATCAACTGAGTTAACGTTGATGCTTCCAATGGAAAATTCCCTACTTCAGCTAAAATAATTTCATATGGGATTGTGGTTTTAACTTTGAGACTACTTGTTATTAGATGTTTCTAAATTCTTTCTAGTTGCCTCCAACTGCACTTTGGCATACTGCTTCCCCACACTTTGCACCCATAAAGAACAACCAGAACAACAAGCAAACCAAAAAGGGTTTTCTTGGTTTTCCAATCCCAAAGCTCGGCTTTTCTACACCTATTTTGTAAAAGGTAGGAGGCTTTCCAACCTCCTAGCATCCTTTTCGTACAACAAGTCCCTCAACTAAGCTTATAATGAAAGTTTAT
Source organism: Sequoiadendron giganteum (assembly GCA_007115665.2). Classification (NCBI taxonomy): domain Eukaryota; kingdom Viridiplantae; phylum Streptophyta; class Pinopsida; order Cupressales; family Cupressaceae; genus Sequoiadendron; species Sequoiadendron giganteum. The sequence goes on along the minus strand of CM021104.1, from coordinate 116,696,774 downwards.
CCCCAGATACTTGTATTCTTTCACAATTTCAAGCGGGCTACCTTCAAAAATAAACTAAGCTCCACATCAACTCTCCAAGTTGGCGATTTTAAAAAATCCTCCTACAAGATAGCTCCAATACCGTTGAGATGGCAAGTAAACTGTGTCATCAATCCCATAGAAGCGATAGCTAAATTTATCCACCAATTGTTATGATTTCTTTGCCATCACCAAATTTCCCCAACTTTTCCACAACAGTATGTGTGGAAAGGAGCCCACCATTCACCCATGAAAAATAATAATAATAATAAATTATTGTTTATGAAATAAGCATTTAAATAAGCTATAAATTTTTATAATAATATATATTTTTAAATTGTTAACCATTTTAATAAACTTATAAATTTTTAATGAATAATTTTTAAAAACTTACATTTTTATTTTGTATAATTTTTTAAATTCTAACTAATCCATTAATTTTTTAAATATATTTTAAAGACATTAAATTAAATGATTCAACAATCATATTGTTAAATAGAATTTATAAATCAATCATTAAAAATATTAAGGAAATGGACTACAAGTATATTCAATGATTATGCTTTACAATTTTTTAACAAATATTGTAATGCAATTATAATCATTACCAAAAACTATATGGTTAGTTTGTAGAAATGAAATTTTTGTTTTGTAGTATAGATTTTGACAAACTTAGTTGATTATCTTATAACAATCACTTCGGTATATCAAATAAAATTGATCTAAATTAAAATATGACACTCAAAGACTATCTCTATTTTTAAGTGATTTGATCATTCAAATTTTATTTACTAAATTTTCAAAACTTACAATTATTTTATTTTAAAATTCATAATTAGTAGTGTTCATATTTTTATAGTGTTTAAATAGATAATAAAATAGTTGAGGCTATGTATCATCTGTACATCATAACTAAAACATATAAAAATAATAATTTGATATGATAATATATTATTAATTTCATGACTTGAAAATATAACTTAATAATCTTCATATTTATGGATGGTATGAATCTAACACTTTCTTTATTCCTGAAAACAAACTAAATAATTCAAATATAAATTTTAGAATGAAGTAAATTTGTGCTAAAGTACTAGTGGTGATGTCAACCCAATCTTAACTAATGTATAATGCATAAATTGACGAAATTCATAATAGTGATAATCTTATTCTTATGCTTTATTTATACCTCCACACACACTCTCATTTTTATTCTTCATTTTTTTTAATCTTTTAACATGTTAGAATGACACATTTCTTTTGTCAACTCTATATAACATTTTGATATTACCTATCGTATTTGTATAGTGCTATAAGAAAATATAATTTAAATAATTTATAATTTATTTATTATATTTAAATTTAGTTTAAAGATAAAAAAGTAAAACATATGTACATTTCAAATACCTTTTAATTATAATATATTCGACATTTATCTAAATTATTAGTTTAAATGGTCACTTTCACTTTAGGAAGATTTCAATGGTCTAATCTCAATGACGCACTCTAAGAGGAATTTCTTTAATCACATAAAATATTGTCATTCAAAATATTGATGAATATGCATCATAATTCTAGCTAAAATAATCTTAGGTGAACATTATATCTGATGTTGGACACAAATTACATGTCCCTTCTCCTATGTCCATAGCCCACCAAACTACCTTCTTCCTTGAGGGAACTCCATGTCCTTTCCAAATCTCACATATATGATTTATATAATATTTTGAAAGGTGGTTTCCAAACCATCACAACCATTCACAATAGTTTTCATTAACAATTACAATAACAAATATTTTCCTTTTTTAAAGAGTTCTACAAACATTCTTTATTAATATTTATTTTAATTGAAGATTCATATTAACCATTATTTTTCTATCTCTTTTTTCAAACAAAAGGTCAAATAAATTTTGTCTCCCTTATGATTATAAAGGGTAATTCTAATTAAAACTTTTCTTTTCATTTGGAAAAATATCCCATAATGATTTATGTAGATATTGAATGGTTTCTTATAGAAGTTAAAATAGTATATTAAATGTACATACATTCTCTATAATTTGCATACAATCTATTTCAATATATGCTTTCTACACAAATATTATTGTATTCCCAAAACTACAAATTAATCAATAAGAAATCAAGTGAATATTTTTTATTTTAGATTTATCTAAAAACAAAATGTGATAATTTGGGGAAATATATCATATTAGTTTCTATAGATATTGAGTGATTTCCTAGAGAAGTTTAAAATATATATTAAATGGATACATTCTCTATAGTTTTTATATTGTAATGTATTTCACATTGTGCTTTCTCTGCAAAAAGAATTTTTATTCTCAATAATATACATTCAATCTATAGGGAAGCAAAGTCAATATATTTTATTTTAGATCTGGCTTAAAAGAAAATATGAAAAGTAGCATACCTTATACTAATATTATTTAGGCTATTTTTGTGATATGTCAATGTGAATTTACATCGTTGAATAAAAAAAATAACATGAATTTTCTCCATATAGTGATATTTTTAATAAAAAATTGCTGATTTTTATGAGAAGTGAGAACCAATCTAGGATCTGATGTCAATTTTAGATCACATACAACTTTAATCAAAAAGTGATCAAAGATCAAAATAGAAGAATGGAGAGAGAATCCTAAAAGAGATAAAATAAGAGACAAATGCAAGAGAATTTTGAGAATAATTACTTTGCTCTCCCTAAAATATATTGAGAATAATTTAATTAGAGGTGTATTAAATTTGACTACCTATAGTAACTAGGGGGTTTTGCCTGCTTGGTAAATTGTAAAACATGTGGCATAACCTATTCGGATAGAGACAAAATAATGGTTATGAGAGGTGGCATAAAAATCCAAAAGATGGTGTGGAACTCAACTACCCATGCGTGGGAGAGAGTGGCACATGGAGATAATGGAGTATGCCACATGGTCGCATATTAACTAAGTCTAATTAACCTATGATAGATTAATAATATGTGTAGGAAAAAATGAATATCCCTTAACATAAGGAAAATAAAAATCCTACACTAACACCCCATCTTACTTGTAGCTTAGGTGGGTGAAAAGATGGGTCTCAAAAAATGAATCTTGATAAGGTAACCATATATAAATATATCCCCACCATAAGGTGAAGCCTCCCTAACAAAGGAACAAACCCCCCAAAATAAAGAGAGAAAATACCCCATCCAAAGTAGGGAGAGAAAAATGAACTAAAATTTCCCCCTAAAGTACAAATGCTTGTCATATCCCTAGTAAAGCTCAAAGATGAAGGAACTTGCTCTCAGTGAAGGTTTTGGTGAATTTTTTTCAATTAAATTTGATGTTAGATAGTACTTAAGATCAATGGTGCTTTCTTGAACCAACTCTTGAAAGTAGCACATATGAATCTTAATGTGTTTAGTCCTCTGATGATGAACTATATTCCTTGATATTTTTATTGTAATCTAATTATCACAAAAGATGATTGTATGCTTTTCAAATGGAATGTAAAAATAAGTAAGAATATTTTGCAGCTAAATAGCCCTAGTGGTGGCATTAATTGCCCCTCAATACTCAACCTTTATAGATGATAAATCAATTTCAAACTAGTTCTTGCTTGACCAACAAATTGGATCAAAACCAAGTGAGAATCAATACTATAAAGTAAACTTATGATTGTGAGAATCACCATCCCAATCTGAAATTTTGTGTCCCACCAAGTCAATATCCACACTCACTATATACTAGATCCCATGACTATGAATACCTTGAATGTAGTGGAAGATCCACTTAGCTACTTTCCAATGTAACTCATGTGGCTCCTACATGAATCAAGAGACCATTCCCATAAAATTTAAAATTCCATGTCTTGTATGTGTAGTGCCTCTCGTGTTCCTGTTACTCCTATGATACATTTTTGTGTGTGCTTGGTGTCATTCAGATACTGCTTATGTTTGATGCATACTCAAGACTATATTGGTGATTGTTTCATCATGTTGTTTGGTTGGTTGATATTGTTGTTTACTGGACTTGGTTGTTTATGACACTGTTATTTTAATACATGGACATATGTGTTTGATGTTATGCTTATGCAGTTGTTTACTTATCGTTTAATGATGATGTTGTTTAGAATATGGTTATTGATTAAGGTTCAGGTGAGAGGGACGGTGTTGCATCACTCATCCGTGAGTGTCCTGCCACACTGCAATTTTCTCTCATGGTGTGTATGGCATTAGATATATATATGTTGTTTTGACACTTGGTTTTATGCAGGATTGCAAGTACCCAAGCCTCAATTCCACCTACACTATCAGGATAGGGCAAGCCTCATAAATCCCAATGGGTATGAAGTTGAAAATGGATTTGACAAGAAAGTGTCCTTGTTTGCATCCGTCATCATCCGTCATCCTGCCATTGTTTGTCAATGTCATATGTCAGTACCCCGTCTGGTTTGGTATCATTTTGTCTTATGTCATTCATTTTAAGAATTAATTTTAATATGTTAATTGTTCTATCCGAATGCGTTACCATTATTTAGTGAGGGTTATTAATTTAATTAAGCATCAAACTTAATTAGTAAGGTGATTTGTGAAATTACCAAAGATTTAATTAAATATTGGATTAGTTTGAAAATTTTAAATTGTGTTTGTAAAATTAAAAGAATATTATTTTAATTATTGATATTTAATTTTATTAATTATAAATAGAATAATATTTTAATTCCAGCTGTGTAAATTCTCAATTAGCTATTAAATAATATTGTTTAGTTAATTAAATAATATTATTTATTTAATCAAATAATATTATTTATTTAATTGTTGTTAAGAATATTATTCCAAAAATATAAATATAGTTTTAGAAGTCTCAGGATGAATTGATTGATTTAGTTTTACCCCATAAAATGATAAATGGGGTAGGTTTAAGTTTAATTTAATTTAATTTAATGTAATAATGCATTCTTAGCTGGTAAAATATTAAATTAAGAATAATTTTTTTTACCGGTAGATGAAATCAACCTTAGTGGAGGTAGATTTTTAAATTCTTTAAACGGAAGAATTTTCCTGCAAGTGGTAAAATGGAGTAAAATGAATATCATCAATATCTATCTGAGTTGTTTATGGATTGAAACTGTGTCAATTTTTTATATCATCTCTTGTCATTTTCTGTATTTTATAATAAATGCTCAAATAGAAGAGAGGATCCCATAAATTTTCAAATACCACTCTATGCGATCAATTTCAGATACTTATATCATCTCTTACCATTTTCTGTATTTTATAATAAGTGCTCAAATAGAAGAGAGGATCCCATAAATTTTCAAATACCACTTTATGCGATCAGTTTCAGATACTTATATCATCTCTTGCCATTTTCTGTATTTTATAATAAGTGCTCAAATAGAAGAGAGGATTCCATAAATTTTCAAATATCACTTTATGCGATCAGTTTCAGATACTTCATCTTGATATCACATTTTTCTTGCATGTCTATTAGAACAATATCAATAATATCTCTGTTAAAACCATTGTCATCCCATTTGAGGTTATGCGTGCCAGTTGCATCTGTCGGGAAGAATAATAAGCTCGTTTTTCTTTACCGGACCATTCTGCATATACTGTGCAATCTTCCAATTTTCTCAAGACACCATTTCGATAAGGCTTTCCTCGAAATAGATCATGTGCCTTTTCTATGTTTCCAAATCTGAATACATGTCGACCAAGGCAGTTTCAACTACAACATCTGACAAAAATTCTTCTATCCTTTATGCTTTCACAGATTTCATTCGCTTGAAAGTTGCTTAAGCCTTTTTAATAAATCCATTTTGTGCATATCTTGCAGTCGCTGCATTCCCTGCGACCACATTGTTTTGAGCTATTCTGGCAAAAAATTCACATGCCTTGTTTGTCCTTCACATTTCTTAGAGGCATTCTGTGAACAGTTCACGTACCTTGTCATTTCGTCCACATTTTTGCATTTCAACAAAGCTATTTTGTGCCTATTGTTGCGGCAGTGTTTAGACTGTGGAGGGTGTATAAATTTCAATAATCTCCTTGATACCATTCGCAACCTGTCTCAGCAGAAATACTTGAACATAGAAGACTGTAGAGGCGTAAATAGCCTTCCTGATTCTGTTGGCAACCTGTCACATCTGCAGTACTTGTTAATGGAATGTTGTAGAGGTTTAAATAATCTAGTTGATTCCATTGTCAACTTGTCTCAGCTGTAGCACTGGAACATAATAGGAAGTTTAAAGGTTTAAATAACCTACTTGATTTGTGCCTTACACCTGCTAATTGCATTTTCTTGAAAGTTTCTTAAGCCTAAATTCATCGCATATTCTGCAATCATAGCATTTCATGAGTGCACATTTCTTTGAGGCGTTCTTTCATACAGAACATGCGCCTGGTCTATGCTTCCCTCATTTTGCATCCATGTCTCCAAGTGCATTTGCAATGTTGGTTTTCACTCCTCCAAACTCCTCCTCGCTGGTAAAGATCTTTCGCTTCTCTATTTTGGTGTATCTGTAGCCTGGAAATGCGTTTGAACGCAGGTTTTAGAGTATGTTTATTAAAATGAAAATTACAGCCAAGGTTTTATTAATGAGCACATTTAGGTTTTAATATACTGTATCCTTACCCTTCATAAATTCATTTCTTAGAAAGTGAATAAGGGTTAAATAAAGGATAAATATGAAATGATTTATTTATTTAATTAGTAGTCAAATAAATAATTGTTAAGTAAGAAAATAAATAAATATATTTATTTATCGTGTTGAGATCAGTTAATCTAATAAATAATATTAAGAAAGGTCTATGAAGATTAGCGAACAAGCCTAGGGATGGATATAACTCCTTTCTTCTATTATTTTAGGGTTTATCCTTTGTAAATAAAACATCATTATGTTTATAATGTTATAATATGATATTAAAATAATCTTGTATTTGAATTTATTAGTATTTTTCATTATTAACTATTAAATTTCAATTGAGAATTAATTGCACCCCAAGATCTTTGATTGTATTTTAGATAAATGTAGTTCCATGACCAAACTAACTACACCTAATTACATTTCATTGTTCATTCCTATTTACATTTATTCACTCTTCATATTTTAGGGAATAGGCTATTTAAATATTTTTTTTGTTAAGAAGGAGTGATAATTTTTAAAAGAAAAAAAGTAAAATGGAAGACTGATTATTAGTCTCATATTCTTTAGTTAATCTTCTTTTCTATTCTATGCTTTTTAGTTAGAGCAAATATAATTGCTTTTTCTTCATTTAACTATTTTAGTTGTATGTTGATACATCAATTTATCTACTTTCTTTGTAGTTGGGTTTTCTTGGGGTAGTATACTCATTTAGATGTAATGATTTTCCATTCTATTACTAATAGTGTTGTCAAGGACATATAGTTAATGAATTCTTTTAACTATGACAACTATTCTACTGATAAGGCTTGTAAATAAGTTGAGCATTTAGATAACTATAGGAAAGTTTAGTTAAATAAAGGAAAGTATTTTGCTATCATATTTGATTGGCAATGTAAATAATAAAGTTGGTTACCATTGATCATGTGTTGAGTCTCTTCTCATTACTGGAGTTAACTTACAAGATTCATCTCTAGAAACCTTAGCTCTGTTATAGTTTTAGAAAATTCATAAAGATATATAAATATACAAAAATAGGAATGCATTACATATTAATGTTGATGTATTAGGTTAGATAATTATTTATTATTATGATTGCATTTGAAATGAGTGTTAGTAAATAAGGTCTTAAAGGAAATTAAAATAAAGATTATTAATTGGTCACTAAATGTTCACATTGTGTACTATCTAAGAGTATTGATAGCTAGGTAGTTTAGGTAATTGAGTCAGAATAAAGTTAAGGGATTTAGACTCCCCTTTTTATGTTAACTATTTAGCAAGCGTAAGCTAATTAATTTTTATAAGGTTAGTAGATGGCTAGTAAAATTGCTTGGTAAATTTAACATTTGGAATTTGGTTATTAAAGGATGATAGTGAGTGGTAATTTTAATATTAGGGTTGAAGGTTAGAAGAAATGTTTTAGAAAATTTCATTATCAAGGAAAAGAGATTGATGGAACTATATTATGGTAATTTTTTTCAATATTTGGAAGTTAATAAAATGAATAAGGATATATTTAAGTTTGGAATATTTTATTGGTTACTTAATCGCTAATTTCTTAAGTTGTTAGCTAAGTGATCTTTTTTTTGTGTTGATAATATATATATACAAATGTGGCATTGATTAATTACTAGATGGTAGACATTGAATAATGTTAGAGTATGACCCTTAGTCAAACTATTATACTATCCTGGAAGCTATTGAGAAAACCTAGTTCTTGTTAAGAATTTATACTGCTTAATGGAACCATGCTTACCTAAATGTTATCCATTTGAGACTCTATTTTAATTGATCTAATGTTAAGTTCCATAAGTTTGCAAATACCTTCATATTATGGTTAATGAGCTTATTGAATATGTTAGTTGCATAGTTTTCTTTTAATATCTTACGAGTCACAAATGTACTCACGATCATGTTTCATTGATTGTATGTGCCTTTCTATTTGGTTGGAATGCTTGAATAAGTGCTCTCATTATATAAATAGTTAATTAGTGAAAGTGTGAAGATTTTGGTTAGTTGTTCAAGCTGAATATTGGATTGGTTTTCAAGTTGAGATGTGCTCAATTGATTGTTATCATTGTCATGATTATTACTTTTATCCTACACTTGTCTCCTTTGTAGATTTTACATAGTCATTTTGGAGTTCCATGATGTGAGTTTCTTTGGGAACCCAATTATTTGTGTACCCTTCAGCTAGGAGTATATGAATATTGGTGTTATAGTATCCCTTGCTTTTCCATTTGTATGCCTCTGGAAGCAGTCACTTTATAAGTAGTCGTTGAGATTGTTGTATATTATGGTTTGGTTGATCTTGTGGTTTGGTCTTGTGATCGTTTCGCTTGCTTGTCTTGGTCATGGGTCCTTTCTTGTCATCTCCTAGCATGGGGGGTGGGCCTTCGGGTCCACATGGTAGATTGGAACTTGCTACGCACCCCATTGGGTTTCTGGGGTGTGTTCACAATGCGGAAGCAGATGCAAATTATTCTAGAGCTTCACGTTGTTGAAGAATTTTTCTCACCTTGTACCTTATCATTCATTGATGTAATTGTTCTTACAGTACTTGATGTACTCTTCATGTTTTTATAAGGGAAGCATTAAATGTAATGTATTAATGTAATCATGAGGTGTTGTATCTGTGGAAATACAATCCACAATTGTAATATTAAAATATAACTTGAATTGTAATAAAATGATGTATTGTTTTCATCTCTTTTAATCATGGATGGTTGTATGTCATCTTTATGTAATCCTGGATTTTATATGCTTTCTTTTTTTATAAAATTTAGGGTTCATAATGACCGTTTTGTGTACCCCAGAGGATGTAGATGACTTTGAAAATGCATAATTGCTTTTCATGTAATGAATGTACATATTTATCTTATGCAATGTTTCCCTGTCAAAAAAAATATATTGCGATATTTTGTTGTCCTTTGGGGTTCACACGGCGAGGTGTTACAGTATGAGTCAAGTAGATGAGACTCTCAATAATTTGGTGTAAATTTATGTAAACCAAGTGTGAAGAGAAATAGGCCTCAAGTTTTACCCTTGATAAAAATGGAATCAATGCAGACTTACAATTAGTCACATGAAATCTAAAGAGAATATCAAGAGCATACTTGGGTTGTGGAAGGAAGATTCCTAAAAATGAATGAGTGATCTCAATCCAAAAATTAAGACAAGAGACCCAATTCTAACATCATAATCCTATCATGCAAATAATTTTTCACTACCTTAATGGTGAATGAGTGAATCCCATTCATCAATAGCTCATAAACATCTAGATAAACAAAAAATTGAGAGTTTCATCAGTTTTAGAATCTATATGTTTGGATTAGAATGGAATTGATTTTTCAAAAAAATATTAGAAGGAATGGTTCTATCTTTGCATATCAAACTTGAGGATCTTGTTTGAGGCTATAGAGAGACTTTTGAATAATAAAAAAAAGTGAAGGTTCCTATATGAATCCCTATGATTAATCCATGTAAATTTTTCTTCTAAAGGTCGCTTTGAATAAATGAACTCTTCACATCCATCTGATGAACTTCCCAATTAGCAAGGACAAGTCAAATGGAATTAATTTTGGAAACTAGTGCAAAAGTGTTATAGTCAACACCAAGACCCTGGGAGAATCCTTTTGCAACCAAGCAAACCTTATGCTTGTCAATAAATCTATCTTCTAAAAAATTTATTCAAAAAATCTACTTGCATCAAAAAAATATTTCATTTGGAAGAGGGACTAAATCCCATGTATGATTCATTTTTAAGGAACTAAACTCTTTTTACATAGCATTATCCCACTTGGGGATACTTAAATCTTCTCAAAAGTATTGTGTACTTGAAGTTGAAGCAATAAAGAGGTGTTGATATTTTTGAAACTATGAACTTGTTCTTTAATTTAGAATCTAAAGCTTCACCAATCCAATCGCCTACTAACTATAATGTTTGACAAGCCCAAAGAGGCCTAGAGGCTAGATATTTGGGAGGAGAATTATTAACCTCAAAATAATGACTATGAGAGGAATGTGAATCCTCATTATCATTATTTCAATATAAAGTGGAGGAAAAAAAATCCTCATCAAAATTGGGATGATTAAGATCCTCTAAATAAATACCATCATGATTTAATGTCTCCAATGTGATAGTGGAGGGAGAAGTGGTAGGGGAAGAAATGGAAAGACTCTTTTCAAAATGAAAACTCCTCTCCAAAAACAATTTATGAGTGGTGGGAAGGAGAATCATGTAGCCTTTAACATCATCTAGGTACCTAATAAATATGCAAGGCTTGTTATGTGGATCCATAGCCTTGCATTTATTTGTTGTAATGTGGACCCATGCAAGAGAACCAAATATTCTAAAGTTCTTAACTATGGGTTTCTAACTAGTCCAAGCTTGAAAAGGAGTTAGCCCCTTCACAATATTATGAGGAACCCGATTTTGGATGTAACATGCACAATTGATGGTATTTTCCAAGTATTGAGGTTATAGAAATTTGGATTGTTTCATACAATTCTATATATCCTTCAAGTACATATTCTTTTGTTTTGTAACACCATTCTATTGATGACTATTTGGAACTATGTGATACAATTTAATACCTTCTAAAGCATGAAACTATTCAAATTTATTGTTAACATGTTCACCCCCATTCTTTGTACACAAAATCTTGATGAACTTACCAAATTATTTCTATACAAAATGTTTGAAGTCCTCAAAAGACTCAAAGACCTCAAAATTTTGTTTGAGAATGTAAACCTAATTGTATTTAGAAATATCATCAAGAAATATCAAAACATATCAAGCCTTATTGAATGATGGATGTGGAAATGGTTGATACCAATTCATTATGTACTAACTCTAATACTAGTATAGCCATTTTTTCTTTAACATTGTTATATTTATCCTCATGATGCTTACCATGAATGTATCCTTGGAATAATTTGTGAAAAAATAAAATAGAAAGCAAAATTGAAACTATGCACTATTGATTAGGTGTTGTGCAACTAGTGATAGTTCAAGTGGCCAAACCATTGAATCTACAAAAAAACCACATCATCCAAGTGAGTAATGATGTCAAAAGAGAGTAAGGAATGAATGGATAAAAATGGTATAGACTAGAATGATGATTTAGTTTTCCCACAATAATTATAGACCCATTGTCCATTTCACTAATTACCACTAAATCTAATGTGAAATCAACTCACTTTCCAAAGAATGTGTGAGTGATTTGATTAACGAATAGTAGATTAGTTGAAAAAGATGGAACACAAAGAACATCCTAAAAATTTCCTATGCCCATGTTAATAGATCCTCCCCCATGTACTTCAATAGGAGTGTCATCACCCTTTAGTGTGGTATGCATAAAAACATGGCTCCAAGGAGGTGACCTCTTCTTGAGATGAAGATAAGTGGTGTGAAGCACCCAAGTTAATGATCCAAGTGTTAGGTTGTGAAACAATAGTAACTAGGAACTTTCCCTTTCCTTTCCCCTTAATTTTCGTTATGTCCTTAGAAGATCCTTCAGATGAGCTTGTTTGATATTTAATCAAGCACATTAATATTAATATTTTCGAGAAGATGTGAAAGGTGATCAATTTATTTCTTTAAACATTTATGTTCATCATGAACATGCCTTTTATAATAAAAACACTTGACCTTGTATCTCTTAGGTTATTCACCTTTTAATGAAGATTTCTAATTAGTTGCATTTGAAGCATCAAGTTATTTATCTTTTTTCTTTATTCCTTGATTAATTTGTTTTTTATCCTATATTATATACCCTTTATATTCTATTGTTCCCTAATTTATAGCCAAATAATGTGACTTAGAGGGTTTAGTTGCACCCATTTGAGCTACCTTATCTTTCTCCCTAGTGATTATTGTGTCTTACATCCACACTCCACCTTTTTCTTTGGAAAAATGGGGACCCCCCTTTTTGTTTTGTGATTTTTCTTATTTCACTTTTTCCTTTTTCATCTTTTATTTTTTCTCCTCTCTCTCTCCCCTTTCCTTTTCCTTCGTATTTCTTTCTTCTTTCCCTTGGGTGTTTTTTTACTCAATAGGGTTTTTGGATACTCAATGCTAGTATGGAATCTTCATTAGGTCCAACCCCTAACTCTTATTTGTTGTTATTTTTTTGTTTTCACCCCTTTGTTTTTTTCAGGTATTGGGTTACTCACTTATCGTATACCTGATCCCAAAAGACTAATGGTGGTTATGTCTTGTCACCTTAGTTGTCATGCCTAACAAAAAATTAATTCAGTTGCAAAACATTAAATGAAGGTTTAATGATAGATTTTGACTAGGTTTAAGAGGTAAATCGGGAGGTTATTTCTAATTACTTATGCATTCGATAATTGTGAATTCGATCTCTACAACTCATTCACAAACCCTAGTTTTTTTCACACCCTTGTCTTTTTTTGTTATATGGAGCCTCGGACTTAGAGGTTAAATTTCCCCACTTTATCGGCATGTCTTCCCTCAAATCAATTAATAGGGGAATGCAAGGCATCAAACTCAAAGAAGAATTTCAGCATATTTTGTTGAAGGAATTCACTGCCAAAGTAATATTCAAATTACAGTTATAAATAGTTGTAAAAACACACCAAAAATAAAGAGTTTATTGTTGCACATGAGAATTCCAAAAACCGCGGTTGGAATGTGAGTTTTTGTTCACATGTGGAAGGTAGAAAGTCACGTGGAAATGATTTTAGTTTTGTTGTAGGGATATGTGAGGAAAGATAGATTAGAAGGTCACAAATTAGTGACTAAAAAAAGCAAGTATATGCATTGGGAGCATGCAACAAAATACATGATAAAAAAGGTAGTGGTAAATGTTTTGATACATTGTTGCAAGTTACAACTATTGTTGCAAGTAAATGATATAGCATTTTTTGGAAGATTAAATAATATATTAGACTCTCTATTGGTGGATGTAGCCTATCATTTGGGTGAACCACATTAAAAAAAAATTGTCTCTTGCTGTTAATTTTGTGTTTCAATTCTTCTATTTTTTAGTATTTTATTACAAGTGAAATTTAATCTCTATGTATTTGCATTTAATTGGTAGTAATATGCCTACAATTCCTAACACTTTTGTCATTATCTCTTGAATCTATTTGTGGGTTTGTTGCTCTGGTGTGTTTTCCTCCTCATCTAATGCTTAAGCTTGCCCAATTTTCTTTCATCACTGTGTAGTATTTTGGCATTCTTCATGTTATGTGACTTTTTCCCCAACAAAAGATAAATATATAAATAACTCTTTGGAATTAAAAGGGAGATAGAAAATAAAGGATATTATGATCTTTTGGTTAAAAGAGAGATTAATAAAGAATATTAATAAACACTCTTTAAAAAAAAAGAAGAATAATTATTAAAAGGAAACCTTTTTGTGAAAGGGTGTGATGGTTTGGAAATCACCCCTTAAAAGGATATATAAATCATTCATGTGAGAATTGTGAGGGACATTAAAAGAAGGGAGAAAAACTCAAGGAAGAAGGAAGTGGTTGGTGAGCTATGGACAGGATGGAGAAGGGGCACATCTATAGTGTGTGTCCAACCTGGGGTACAAGTGTGTGCACTCAGGACGGTCCTAGCTAGGGCATGGTTTTGTGGCATGAGTGTTGAGCAGTGTTCTGGTCCAGAACCAACACTCATGTAGAGCGAAAAAGTGTGCTTTCCTCCTAGACTGCTCCATGGCAAGAGTCAGTACCACTAACATATTCCTAGGGGTTGAGGATGGACCCACAGTGTAGTATGGGATGCACTGAATCCTCTCCCCATTTGTCCAATGGTGCATAAAACCAGAGGAAAAGATAAGACCTAGGATGTAGTGCGCAATACATTGATATTATTTCTATCTGGGATGCATTATGTACATGTTGTTGAGTATTTTTTCACTAGTGTGATGACATTTGAACTGGGAGTGGCTTTTGCAAGTATTATTATTCAAATAAGTATTAAAACCATTTATTGTAAATTATATTGAGAATATATATATGATTTTGGTGTTAATGTATATGAATTATATGAATGTGTATTTCATTTATCAGGTTAACTATCTATTTTGTTCTAATATTTAATCTACTAAATCTGTTGCTAACACTTAAATAACCTTAGAGGAAAAGTAGCATTACATTTTGGTATCAAAGCCTAATGATCGTAACCTAGTTTTGTGACTTGTGATTATTAGATTGATTATAATACTTCCTTTAGACCAATTCTTCAATTAAAATCTCTTCTTATAAATTATAATTATAAAACAAAATTACTAATTTTATGTCCAATATATTTAAATATATAGTTAAAACCTATAATCATACTCAAGAAAAAAAATCACCTCTAAATGCATTCAAATTTATATAAATCTATTTATCATTTTAATAACATATAAGTATATATTTTTACCGTTTATTTCTTTCATCCTATAATACACCTCATAGACTCCTTATCTACTTGTCATCTTATCTATTCACCGCATGAACATTCATTTTGAAAGGTCGTGCCCATCTCTTCAAAAGATTACGTGAATGAAATTAACTAATTCTAAAGAGTCAAAATTAAAACAAATAAAGAGAGTCCTATTCTTACTAATATTTTTAATACCTAATAGCCTTAAGTAACTAATTTGTAGGATTTTTTATCCCTCTTTAAAATTAGCCACTTTTTATTAAAGACTTTTTAAAATAAGGTAATACATTTTTCCCTTATAAAGGACATTTATTTATTTTTTATAAGATTAATGGTTATGTGGTATAAATTAGAATTCAAAATGTATTTTAAAAAATATATATATTAATATTTATGATTTTAATATAAATATATAAAAAAATTATATATAAATTTATTTTTATTAGTATTGAATTATATTTTTCAAAGTGTAATCTTATATTTATTTAGATGTAATTTGTGTCATTCAAAAGTTGAAATATGGTGCCTCATCTACTTATTGCACAAGAAAATCGTAAGATACTTGTTTGAAGAAATGGAAAATCGTAAGAATTATATCACGAACGCCCATTTAGACATTATTTTAGCAATATAAAATCAATTTAGCTAGCATACTCTTATAAATTTTTCTTCCTAATAAAATAGTGTCATGTCAACTTATTTTTGTCTAGCTTTGTGTGTATTTTGAGAAAATACTTTTATCATATTTCATATGTCTATTTTAAGTTACATTATGGGCCCATAACCCATAGGTCCTTGGATTCATATCTAAAACTTGGAAAATTTACATTGTGTTTCGAGTTAGTAAGAATAACACCATGTTGTTATAAGATATAAAACCAAATAAGCTCTTCGAATTAGGCATGGGGACATGTCGAATCTTACAGGGGGAGAGACTCTTGATTCCAACCTTTTCTATGATATGCAAGTAGGTTATATGATGTTTAAATCTTTCACGTGTTTCTTTTGTAAATCATTTTAGTGAATTTCTCTGTGTTGTCAAACCTATAAGAAAAAAAATAGGGTTATTGAAGATTTATATCAAAAAAATAATACTTTGTAAGTGGACTTGATCAACCCATTAACCTTGTACAATTGCCTTATACTAAGATTATGTTTGTACATTGATTTTGGTATGTGAAAAGAGGATATTCATGAATACCATCTTGGAATTTACATTGAAATTATAGATTACTTTTATAAATTAGGACTTACCACATAGTATCAATTATTAGACATGCATAGTAATTATTGTGTGATTACATTGTAACACTCTCATAATTTAAAGAAGTTACATGAGTAAGTAGAATGATAATGTTGAAAGATAGGAGGTTAAATATATAGTTATCTTTTGAATTATAAATTCATGATATATTCCATAAGACATTTATATAGTTCTCATCATAATTTGGATTGAAAAAGTGATCTTATTAAAATTACTTGTAAATTTATACAAGAAAATAATGTAGATAAAGTAAGTATTATGAAAAATACAAGTATTCAATGTTAGTATCTTCAATTATTGATCATGTGCTCCTTTGAGTTGTGATGCAGATCCATCTTGTGCTACTAAGGATAGCAGTTAGTTTACAGGGGGAGAATTGTTATGTGACTTTTTCCCCAAGAGAACATAAATATATAAATAACTCTTTGGAATTAAAAGGGAGATAGAAAATAAAGGATATTATGATCCTTTGGTTAAAAGAGAGATTAATACAGAATATTTATAAACACTCTTTAAAAAAGAAGAAGAATAATTATTTATTTAAATAATTATTAAAAGGAAACCTTTTGTGAAAGGGTGTGATGGTTTGGAAATCACCCCTTAAAAGGATATATAAATCATTTATGTGAGAATTGTGAGGGACATTAAAAGAAGGGAGAAAAACTCAAGGAAGAAGGAAGTGGTTGGTGAGATATGGACAGGATGGAGAAGGGGAACATCTGTAGTGTGTGTCCAACCTATGGTACAAGTGTGTGCACTCAAGACAGTCCTCGCCAAGGCATGGTTTTGTGGCATGAGTGTTGAGCATTGTTCCGGTGGAACCAACACTCATGTAGAGCAACAAAGTATGCTTTCCTCCTAGACTGCTTCATGGAAAGAGCCAATACCACTAACATATTCCTAGGGGTTGAGGATGCACCCACGGTGTAGTATGGGATGCACTAAATCCTCTCCCCATTTTTCCAATGGTGCATAAAACCAGAGGAAAAGATAAGAACCATGATGTAGTGCGCAATACATTGATATTCTTTCTACCTGGGATGCATTATGGACATGTTGTTGAGTATTTTGTCACTGGTGTGAAGGCATTTGAATTGAGAGTGGATTTTGCAAGTATTATTATTCAAATAAGTATTAAAACCATTTATTATAAATTATATTGATAATATACATATGATTTTGGTGTTAATGTATATGAATTATATGAATGTGTATTTCATTTATCAGGTTAACTATCTATTTTTTTCTAATATTTAATCTACGAAATCCGTTGCTAACACTTAAATAACTTTGGAGGAAAATTAGCATTACACTTCATGATCTTCAAAAAAAATTGATTCATGAGTGATTTTGATGGTTTGCGTATGTTCATCGTGGTGTGGTTCAATTTAGTGTTGCTTGTTGTGTTTGGTTTTGTCTTTTTCAATTTGGTTTTCTTGAATCTCATTTTGTTTTATTTTGTTCAATTTTTTTGGTTTTTTTACCTCATCGAATCAAGTTTTTCCTTGGCATACCGATCAAGAATGTTTATGACATCATCATATCAGGTATTGGGTATTTCCTTTTCCTTTCTTTTGAGGTTTCAATTTTTTCTTTCCCAAACAATGTTCATGCCTTGAAATTTTTTATGAATTTAAGCTTTTCAAACATTATATTTTAGGTGTGATGAGTATCTCTTATCAAGTAAAGTGGAATAACTTAAGCATCATACCTGAACCCCAATGTCTTATCCTTAAATCTTTAATATAATTCCAATTCTCGAACTTTGGATTTCAAACTTCGGGAATATCTCTTACATTGGGTTGTCTTGTAAAATAAGAATTAGGTCCCATCCCTAAACACCAATGCCCAATGACTTAGAGAAGAAACCTCAAAAAAAGTAAGATCAAGTGTATCTGACATCTAACTTTGGAGGTTTCTTCTAAGTCATTCTTGTACTTCAAGATAAAACCTAAGCATTATGTATGATTCCCAACTCCTAATAAAAACAACATTAAAGTAAGATAATATCATTTTTGGATATTAGATATTAGGATGTTACCCTACCAAGTACTAAAGGAAGATCTAAAATATAAGGGTTATCCCTGGTCCTCGATACCCGATATCTATTGAATATTGTTAAGAATTGTCAGATGTCATTGATCGGGTTATTTATTTTAATGACTAAAATTCTTATGAACAAGAGGTAAACAATAGGCCCAAACCTGGACTCTTGAAGATAATACATTTTTTAATACAATAGTCGGGTTCAATCAACAATAGTTTATTTTAATGATTATGCTTAAGTATTACCAAGAGGTAAGCTATACTCATGACCCACAACACCCAAAATACCATATGAATGAAAATTTTAACTTTGAAATGGTTTTTAGAATTCTTCTATTTGTATTTCCTAGTTCTTTGGCAACTGATAAGACTTATGGTTGAGGCTCAATCCCCAATACATCAGGGTTTGCATAAATATACTCTTAATGTATTTTTTCATGGTATTGCAATTTATTTGTATGTTTGTTCTTCTCTCTACATCCTCTTATCAAAGGATCCTAATATATGGTGTTTTCATAAATAGGAAGCATTCCAAAGGATGAAGTAGAGATGAAGTATCGATATAAAATTTACCACCCCATGTCTAAGATTTTCTCCTCATATAGTGAAATTGGAGATACAAACATCAAATATGTGGACCTAGATGAGTTTGAAGAGAGAATTCATAACAAGGAGACCAAAACCTGCGAAGCCACTACTTTGGCTAGTTTAGGGTTAGTGGAGGTTACAACTACCTTTATTGTGTCAATGCAATCACCTAAGTTTGTCTTGAAATGTACCCAATACTACGATAAAAAACATAAGAGGATTCTAGGATCATTTTGAGAAGTAGTGTTTGAAATTAATTTAGACATGATTGATCATTTTTTTAGAATTCCTGCTTCTCCTCAAAGTAGTCTCTCTAATTGTTATAGTTGCTTAAAAATAGGCCACTCAATATTTTCTATAAATAAAGTAATCAAATCAAAAAAATAGGATAGTGTCTTGAGGACTAAATCATTTAAAAATAAACTTAAAGGTAACAAACTTTATTGAATATTATGGATCATGATTATATAAACAAAAAAATTATTTTTATTTTAGTTTGATATATTTCAATTTTGTAGCACACTTATTTATCTTATTGAATGGTTTGAAGGTATATATATCATTATTTCATACTACACACATTGATGTAATCTAGGTAATAGGTTCCAAAGAAGGATGGTCTAAACTTACTAACCTAACACTTATTCAACACACATAAGCAGAGGAAAAAAATTGGCATGCTTTCATTAATTTATGAAAATATGATTGTTGAAAGGATTACAACCTAATCAAAAGAGCCTCTAAAATACATAGTTCAATGATTAAATATAAGAATATTCTTGGTCCTAGAGGGATGATTTTTTAGATATAATTTGTCTCTTATGGTTTCCTGATCTCTTTTATCTATTTAACTAGCCTATCATCTCAACTCTCATGTCTTGTTCTCCACTCTTGAGAAAGATCAACTCCCTCTCTAATCAAATTAATTTTTCCTTCTTTCTCATAGAGCTACCCACCTTATTCTCTTCCCAGCAACCTTATATCCTTATTTTTCCACCTCTACCAAGAAACAATTATCTCTATGGAAGGTTGATAATTTGCATGCAAAGATAGTGGCCTTCGTGAGAAACCACCAAAAAAACATAAACATAGCCTATCCAACAATACATATGTCCAAATAATCAATATAATAGCCTTTCACATGGAGGAAACAAAACTACATTCCAAGAAGAGAAAATGAAACCAAACTACACAACAAAGCGCTTACGAATAGTCAACAACATAGGGAAACATTTGCCCAAAATATCATGAACTGACACCATACCAAAGTAAATGAATAGGCATGGAATGTGTTACATGATTTTCACCTACAGGCTCAAATCAGGAAGAGCACTTTTGCTAAATTGTGTTCATTTTAAAATTTGATCATGCATTTTATGCCATAGTGAAAAAATTACTTTGATTTCCATTCATGAATAAGTATTGCATTTTTATGAAGAAAAGAGAAACCAAACTGATACACTATCAAGTATTTTTTCCTGAAAAATGTATCCTTTATTCATAAAGTATTCAGATTGCTTCACACAAGCCGTGAAACTAGCTAAGGAAAATAAAGAATTGCTAGAATTTATAACATGAATACATGTTTGAATAAGAAAAACAAGGCATAAGAGTCATAGGATCCAGTCATTGCCTAAACGACTGGCGGTGTTGTTGTAGCTTCCGTGTTGGTGCTACCTTGTTGCTCCCGCTTTCCATCCTCCAACTGCAGATCCTAAAAAACACAACAAAAGCGAAGTTAGATCCAAAATATCTAAGCAATAACTGACCTATCATCCTTACACCCGCACACGCATTCACATTAGAAATCCAAACAATGCTTTATTTTTATTAACTAGTTTGTGTCATGTGCAGAAATAGGAAATGCAATGTGTTGTTCATCAGTTTCAGAATGAGGGGAGTAAAATGCGGCTCCCACAAGGGTAGAGCCCAGCTCATTTAGGCTTTATGCAGTAAGTTTAAACATGAGATCGGTTTCTTCGTACTAATATTGAAAGAGCAGAAAATCTGAACATATTGCTTGCATATGCTGCAACTAACATAATGATATTTTTTCTTTTTATCATGATACATTACAACAAAAGAGGGACAACATTATGTTATTTGCAGAATATGTTCAGAAGTCAAATGACTCAGAAATGGAATGCAGCCATAATTTTTTTTTACAACAAGGTTATCTTTTCATTTATTGCCTCAAAGGTTGGTTTGGAGAAAGTGCACAATCACAAAAGTATAGACAGTTAGTAGAAAAATGAGAGAGTCAAGCCATGTATTTTCTGTAAAATACAAATGTTATGCTAATGTGTATCCACGACCTGGGGTTCATTTCAGTTTTGCAGAGTTAAGCAATTGAGCTTTCTAAGTGAAATGCAAGGTAAGGAAGTAAGCTGGAAAGTAAGTAAAATAGAGTTTATTTATACTCATTCTCCGTAAAAATGAAGGGAAAAGCCAAAATGCAGAGGGCCATATTTACTTAGTTTTTATTATTTTTCATGGTACCCACATTGGGTTTTTTGTCAAATACTGAGTGAGAAGATTCTTTCAAGAAATTTTAAAGTACCCAGATATGAATCTTTACGTAGAATGCAGAAAATGTCAATGGCTTTCTAAATACCCATATGGGTTTTGATAAAATGCAGTTTTTTGGCCATTTTCTAATTTACCCATTTTGGGGTTTTAAAAGAAAAAAGGAAAAAATGCCTAAAACTCATCAATGGCAGCCAGCATGGAGTTTCATTTCCATTTTTAGAAGAATGATGAAAGATATTTTCATTTTTCTTCATGGAAGATCAAGATTTGAGCATAAAGAATCAAGAATATAAACATATACAATGCGGATTTCTTCAAAAATCATTATTGGAACAAGGCATGGCGCGACTTGGGTAGTGGTCTGCAAATTTTGGCTACTTTAAACAGTAATCACAGTTCTTGTTTGACCTAGAGATCTAAAAAGCAATGGATAATCACTTTTTCTAAGTGAAATGCATCAATAATAAACAAATATGGCGTAGCTAACACCTGGGAAAAGCAAACAATAGAAAAGCCTTACCTTTCCCTGTTGTAGAAGAGCACAAGGGTCGCGCCCAGCTCTAATGGAGCTCTCCAACTAAAGCTCGAGTTTCTTACATGGCGGTTTGAAGGAGAACACATAGACAATGCAAAGCAGTAAATGAACAAAGCAATGCAGAATATTAGGAAATGCTTAAGAGCCACGCCAAATTAAGCCTCCAAAAGCTTTCAAATATCAGAAACCACAAGTTTTGTTTCATCAAACAAACTTACCAAGTTCAAATCCTTCATCAAAGTCTTCATGAATGGCATCCAAGCATAATCTCCCAGCTCAGCCTAGGGTTTCCTCTATAATGGCGATGTAGAGAGAGACAGGTAAAATGAAAAAAATGTTTTTTTTTCTTTCTTTGCCTTGTTTAGGGTTTCCTAACCCTAAATATTCTGATAAGTAAACATGGCATTTTTTCCATTGTTTTATCAAAAACAAGTGCCAAGTATATTACCCGTGGGCTAAGGCTTGGTGTCTTATGCCTTATTTTTTTGTAAGTTCCTAAGCCATGGAATATTCTTCATAAAATGTAGTTCATCATGCTTTCTTTTTGCATTTACATATTGGAGTCAACATAGCAACGTGTCCTTTTCTTTTGCATACCTTTTAAATGTAAAACATTATATTAAGTGATCAATTATAAATCACTTATTATAATTGTTATTTTTAATGCAAAAATGAGTTTATGTCTTTATAAATGCTTTTAGAGGGATATGGTTGAGTCTTCATTTCAGGAGAAGGTATATAGAGAGGTTATTTGCAATTTGCAAACATATGGAGAAGAAATAGGCCTCTTTATTTGCCTTTTGGAGCATTTTGAGAGAATTTAGGCATTAATTTATTATGATTTTATCTTGGACTTGGTCAAATGTGACCTTTTCAACCTTTTGGAGCCTCTTTGGAGAGAAATCAGTTGCTAGAAATTAGGCCTTATTGTTTCATCCGAATTCATAAGCTTCTAGGTCCTATTTTGATGGATCTTGTTAGGAGTTGAGTGATATAGTCACTTATGTGACTTCATTGTAACAAGTTCTGGATTGGCATTTTTCTACACTTGGTGATTTTTTAGGTCCTTTGGCAAAATTTTGCAGAATTTTGTAACTCATTTAGACATGGAATACAGTACATACCTTGGGCATTATTGAATGGAGTATTTTGTCTTCTTGTTACTACAGTATTGTGTATTTTCACATGATTGATTAAGTTATTGTGAGATAATATTTCGTTTCCCTTAACTCTATCTCATGGCTTTAGTACCTTTTTGCAGAGAAGTGTGATGTTTGTAGGTTATAATATATGTCAGGATTGCAAGTTGCTTTTAGCTATGAGGTCTTCTCCTCCTAAGAGCTCAAGCAATAAGACCTTTTTATAAAATACTTATGCAAGTCACATAGAAATAGGTTGTGCAAGTTGTTTTCTTCAGTCATTATGTACAAGTGTATGAAATATGAGTTTTTCAAGGTCTAAGTCATATTCTGGTGTATCACCATAGGAGGTAGTTATCATTTTATGCAATCTTTCTCCCTTTTCCCCTTAAAATTTAGTAAAGTAGGTGATAACCAACTAGGAAGTCGGCCTTCTCTGGAGGTTCTTTTCCAGATCTTGGCAACCCACAGCCCAGAAAAGATCCCATGTTCTCTCTAAAAAGCTAAGTGTTACGACTTAACATGATTTGTCATGCAACTTAGCTAGGGTGCAATTTTAGAGGATAACACTTCCTTTTTGGAATAAGTATGGGTAGCCTCAAATTTGATCATGGCTTTGTTGGCCACATGCTTTGAATGTAGGGATTCTGATATTATCTTCATCTTAGCTCCATGCTTGGTCTTGAGAATTAGGTGAGACCAATCCAAAGAAAGGTATTTTCCTATTTTTGTTGTAAACTCCCTTGATAGACAAAGGTCGAACATGGGAGGAACATCAATGATTACGGTATCTTGTGGTACAGTGATATTGGGACAGGAAAAAAAGGTTAAAGGGAATTCTTTAATGAGGCCTACAATTTCAACCTTGTTCCCATCCAGCTGCATAAATCCTCTTCTTAAGGGTTCATAGCTAATTCCTAAGGCTTTAGCTATTTGTTTAGGCATGACCGTGGTTTTGGCACTAGAGTCAATCATGGAGTTGTGCAGCAATTTATTCCCCATAATGAGAGTTAAGAAGAAGGGATTTGGCTTTTGGCTTCTCTCCTTTTTCCTCAGCTGGAGTTTCCTTTGTAGTATTCGCAAGAAATTTGGCTGGAGGTGATGTGTCGATGATCCTTTCAGAAGCTTGTTCCATCAGTTGTACGACTTCATCTCTTTGCAGGGCCTCCTATAGTAATGTCTTCTACTCTGGAATGACTAAGATATCCCAAAGAGATACATTAGTGGAAGATTTCTTCAATTGTTCCACCACATTGATCGGTGATGGATTTGGAGGCTTTTCTTCCTTTTCCTTGGTTATAACAATCTCCTTCTGTATTTGAGGCTGTGGAGAAATTATGGAAGAGTAGAGAAATTGACTCGGGACATTCTTAAGTTGTAGAGTAATTGACTCGCCTGTGAATCTTCTCTTCGATCATGTGTTGTAGTCAGAGTGTACTTGCGGGGTTTCCGATGTGGATGCTTCATAAGTGAACACGGCTTCGTCTCATTCCATCCACAAGAGGAGGGCATGGTCAGGAGCTATGTCACACTCTTTCTCTAGGGACATTCCCTGCATCTATGTGGTGAGCATCGCATCCTCCATTTGGGAAGAGGCATATGTATATTCTTCTGAACTATTCGCCATATTTTGGTTGCGTTGTTCTGAAATTTTTTTCTATAAATTTCCATGTACATATTTCTAAGGCATATGTGTGTCACCACAGGGGTAGAGCCAGGGATTGAAATCTTCAATGAGATTACTCTGCCCTACGGTTAGCTCTCTATTAGTGATAATTTAAGCAATTCCCAGTGGGGTCGATACTGGTACTATTTGGTTATTTGTCTGAGCTAAGGGATTTGTGTGTGGACCCCTTTATATTGGTTTTGTTACCCTGATAACTTGGATAGGTTGGTCTCAGAGGAGTAGCTTGGTTGCACTTGAGAGTAGTCACTTCATTTGTTAAGTTTCGCAACATTTCCCTTAGTTTGCTTATCTCATCCTTCAGAGCGCCAAATGTAGAAGCAACATTTTTTGGTGTACTTGGATATGCATACATGGATGGTGGTGGAATGGTTGTGCTAGTTGGTGGAATCTCTTGATTAGAAGTTGATACTTCAAGAAATATCGGCATGAGGGGCTAAGGTGGTAGCTTCCCAACGTTGATCATATTTTTCTTTGCCTTTACCACTATGTTGTATGCATCTAGTAATGTGGTTCCACCAAGTGATTGAATCATCATAAAAATTTCATCGTTGATGGACTTTAAATAGAACATGAATGCTAGCTCGGCCGGTGGTTGAATGAAATTTTAGATTCTCTGTTAGGTTGTATGGAATTGGTCATTGAAATCTATCATGGTCTCAGACGGTGCCCGCTTTATTGTTGATAGTTGGTGATATAGCGAAGATCTATCTTCGTCATTAAAAAATATCTCATAAAAGGGATCTTTGAGCTCATCCCAAGTATCGATAGTGTTAGCCGACAAAGTGTGATACCAATCTAGTGCCTTTCCTATAAAAGAAGCTGCAAGCAGTGTCAATACTATATTTTGGTTTGTTACTCCATGCACCAGACACATGTCTGCAACATCTTATAGATTTTTGGATGTTGTTCTCGAGCCATCTCTAGTGAACTTTGGGATAGCTTTAAGAGCAGAGACCGGGATAGGGGCCTATACGGCAAGTGCGACTAGAGCAACAAGAGGGCTTCTAGAGTCCCAAGCCACATAATTTCAGTTCGCAATCAACATTATGGCTGGGGTCTGAATGTTCTTCTGAGCGAGTTTTTAGGAATGTGTTGTTTCCAGCGGGATACTAACAAGCTAGGTTTATCTGAGGAGCGACCTAGGACTAGGTTGATGACTTACACACCCTTTTGATTTGGTATTTTAAATGCTCCCACCGGGCATGCCAGGAAAGAAAAAAATGTTGATGCCAAAATTTGACAAGGTAACATCCATTTGTGGGAAACTCAGTTTTAGGGGGGACCTATTGCACCAAACTGAGTAACTTCTGGGTTTTTAAAGAAGTCAACTTCTTCTATAACTAGGGTTTTGAATGGGAAAGGGCAGCAGATATAAAATAAAAGGATCTAACTAAGGCGATGCATCGAGATTTAGATGTAAGGAATGGTAAATCTATCTTAGGGATACGATTTAAGGGCCTGTTGGTAGTCCGTTGTGTTCCAGAATGACAAAACAAAGATAGAAGCCTGACCGATTCACTTAGATGAAATAAAATAAATTTCATACATATTTACTAGAAAGAAGAGTTGAATACATGATCTAAACTAGAAAACTTTGTATTAATTTATAGAAGTTTGTGAGTGAAGCATTCAATACAATAATGGCACAATAGAAAACTTATCAAATATTAAAGAAAATAGAAAGGACGAACAATGGCACAGTCTGTAAGTTCTTTACAATAATCTAATAAAGCAATCAAAGGCTTGGTTCTTCTATCAATCCTTCTGTCAAGACTAAACTTAAAAATTGGAACCTCTACTTTGAAAGAAGAAGCATTATTTATAGCTAAAACCCAGTTTGATGAGCAAGTAATAGGAAAGATTCCCCGATCTTGAGTAATGATGAATTAGCAATGATTTTTCCCTGGCCGTTACAACTAAAAATATTCGAGCCATGAATGAGGACACGCAAGGGCTAGATGCATCCCCTGTGAATGATGGAAGTGGTCCCAACAAAAGCAGAGCACTGACACATAGAAATCACTCATGGCAACAATTTATAGAACATGGTAGTTGGAGACGGGTCGTTCTTGCTTGGATTTCCTTTGTGATGAAACCTTTGGAAGGTCATATGGTAAGCGGTTGGGGTTGTCATTCATCCCTTCCCTTGAGTGATGATGAACTTGTGTTGTGAAGACAAGTGGAGGCCTTCAGAATACTATGCCAAAGGTGGGGTCGCCAGATTTATGCACGAACCGATGTTATGTGGCCTGTGGTCGGGGCTTGAAATGAGAGTGATGTAAAGAGACACAAAATATTGTGAATGACTAACGAGTGGCAGCATGACACAATTTTTTGGACAGTGATCAAAGGAAACCTTGCGAAGAGAACTTTTTTGACAAGTGGTGACATTCGCAAAAGCTTTTGCGCAAAGGGTCTGATATTATTTTATCTTTAGAGGGTGTGGCTGATACTTAGCAAAAATAAACTCACCTGAAGGGAGCTTGGGAATTTCATGTCCACAGTATCAAATATGGTATATGTCATTATTCATAGGGATGGTCCAAGAAGACCTTCACATATTTTTCTTAACCGAACCTCGTTTAATTCTCTTGCCAAACACTAACTATAAGCCAAAAGGTATTGCCTATATTCAATAGTATACTTCAATGATAAGAGATGATGTTATCTGAACCTCTAAATGAGCTTGAATCTTCAATTAATATTTTCACTTAACTCCCTACTCCATGAGATGTTTCTCATGTAAAATTTGTAAGTTCACAATATTTCCTTGTCTTTATAGCCAAAGTACTTGAGAAATTTGACGCAATGAAGAAATCGTCAGCAACCCTTAGCTAATATCACATACTAACATGGAAAATAAATGCATGATAGATAAAAATAACCACAAGTTAATTTCTAGACCTTTCAAAACCTAATAGATATGAATTTTATTATCCCTAAACCCTTTGTAGAAATTTTTTTAGCTGAAGCAACTAATGGAGCAAGGGGGTCATGTACAAGGAAATTTGAATGAAATACATCCTAAAGATACATTGAGCCCCTTTGTGTAAGTAGAATTAACTTCCATCCCTCATCATAGTCTATGAATGTTGGCATTGAACCTACCATCATGGTTGGTTAGGCTCTCCTTCCATATTATGTGTAAACGTGTAGGAAACCATCCTCACATCCATTTGGCCAAAAGTTGGCAATGCTTCCCAAAATAGTTACATTTTTAGGAAACTTATCATACCACTATGTAAGACCTCCTTTTGAGAAAATTATTTCCATTTACTTAAGCCCAAAACTATTTTTTGTGTGTAGTGCCTCTCATACTATTTTTCTAATAGACTAACAATTGCTTTGTTTTATGATGAGACATTATGATACACTATATGATTATTGAAAGAGTTTCTAGATTAGATTGTGTCAAAAAATTTGCATCAATGTTTCAAATCACACTATATGATGTTAGACTTATTGTCATGATGATGCCTTTGATGACACTTATGTTACTTGAGGTTTTTGATTAAGGAAAAAACAGGTTTTGAAGGGGCCTCGAAACCCTTTAAAAAAAAATTTGAGATAGATATAACATGACCAAGTACATATCAAAAAATAGAAAGCTGCCAAAAAAGAAGACCCATAAAAACAAGCAAAGAGGCAACACCACAAAAAACCAGCAAAAGCCCAACAACAAGCCAGCCACTAGGCCATATTCTTCAAGATGTCTGCCACCTCCTACTCGAGTTGGTTCATGTTGAGTTCTACTTTCTTTATCTCCTAAATTTTGATAGGGGCCTTTTCTACCTTTCTCTTTAGATTTTCTCTAGTTCTTTTGCTTGGACCAACATACTCCTCTTGACCTTTCTCTTTTTCAGCATCTAGTTCCTCAACAGTCTTTTCCTAATAAACATTCTCCAGATTGCCAACCATGATTTTCATTGTATCCACAGTAGATTTTAATATCTTGTGGCTCATGTTCACCACCATTTGGAGTGACCCTTTTACATTCTTAAGCTTTTCCTCAACAGAAGAAAGCTTATCATCATGATTTTTCTTAAATTTCTGAAGGTCTTCAATTGTTATCTTGAGGAAGTCCACCATGTATTTATTTTCTTCCTCATTCCATAAATTAGTAGTCCTATCTCCATCTCTAATTGCATTTTTATTCAAATCAGGCCCTTCCAGCTTGCTGCTCATAGCCCTCTATTTTAGCTTAATTCCCTTAATCTCAAAAAACACCCATCTCATCAATCTAAAAGAGTCAACAACCTCGTTGTGAGCAATGGTGAGGATATCAATAGGGAACTCACGTTCGGCTTTAAAAAAATGGTCATCAGTATTGAGGTCGTTGGGAAAATGAGGCCTATCCTCTCTATCAGTGGAAAGGTTGCTAGAATACTCCAACGAAGGAGCCGACTAAGACTCCTTATGGTCAGAATCACTGGAAGGGTCTACTAAATCCTTTCTTTTAACCTTCTCCTGGGGAGAGGCAATAGATTTTCCTTTCGCCTTAGATTTAGCGTCTTCAGGGCCCTTAACTTTTCTTTTAGGGGTCAAAGAACCAAGTGTAGAGGGGGCGCTAGTTTTCATCTTTCCTTTGCTTCTACCCTTCCCCAAATCCTTCAATGATGGACCAACCTCATCCTCCAAATCTATTTCCCATTCCTCCTTTTCCATATAACTTGTGCCTAGTTCATCCTCAGCAGAGACAGATAGATGGGGAGAAGGTGTCACATGGGATAGAGCCAACATGGCTTTAAAATGCTCAAAAATTAAGACAAGAAAGCCTTCATGAAGGATAGGGTATCTAATAGGGTTCATTCTATGGTCATTAAGGCTAGAATTCAAAGAGGTAAATAGATAGAAAGGAAAAGAAAACCTTACCTTATGTCGTAAATGGTTGAGGAACAAAAAATGGTAGACAAATACCCTAGTGTATCTCCCATCCAGAGTGATGTATTCCATAATCACCTTTAAAACCTCTTGCCATAGCAACTTAATGTTCTTGGAGTCATAGCTTCTTTTAGAGACCCTTCAGAGGTCCTCTTTTTCCTTCTCCATCTTCGAAAAAATTTTCACCGCCAGGTCTAAGTGTTTCCTATCCCTATAAAATTTGAGACCCTCCATAGAAAGCCCCATCACCTCAGAAATAAGCTGGTCATCGATGGCAACCTTTCTCCCAAAAAAATTTTTTTTACCATTCTTCCATTCCCTAGGGAAGTCCTTCGTTACCTCCAGGTTCCAGCCATGAAGTTTTTCAATATAAGGGGTGAGCCCCCCCTTCTCTAGTAGTCGCCACACCTTAGCATTCTTACTCAACTCCTCATAGTCCATCAATTCCACATGGCGGCAGTCACCACCCATTTTAGCAAAGTAAGCAAACCACTTAGAAGGCTCCTGAAAGCCACACAAACTAATCACCAAAATACCCAAAAAGCATGTGAAGCAAAATATCTCAAAATAAAAATTAAGACTTTGGTACTCTAGCCTTCGAAATGGAATTATTAAACAACAGTTCCAAGACTACATGACTTGACACTCATAATCCATAATCATTAATTGATAGGGAAATTAGTATCCTTCCCGTGGATTCTATCATACTTGAGTATATGACATTAGCCTCCAGCTTGTCACCCCTTTGCCACATGATTTTTCATTGGCTTAAACACCCTTATTAGCAAAAAAGTCTGCCACCGTGTTAATTTCCCGATCGGCATGGGAAATGAAGCATTTTTCAAAAGAGCTTATTATCCTTTTAGAGAGATTGATCTAGCTTTCTATGGTCCATGAAGGATTTTGGAGGCCTTTGATACATTGTATGATATTATTAAAGTCCCCTTCTAACCATGCATAATTGCAGTTCAATTGTCGGGCAAGATTTAAAGCTTGGAATGCCCCTATGGCTTCAACAAGGTGGTTAGTCTAGGTGGCCAAGGGGAGCACCACCACTGAAATAAAAATTCCTTTCTCATCCCTAATCACTCCCCCACACCCAATAGGTCCAGGATTACCCTTAGCCACCCCATCAAAACTAATTTTTACCCAACTAGGAGGAGGAAAATTCCAATGGATGTCATCTTTGGGTCCCTTAGTTGGTTTAAGGGGATAAGAGATATCAAAATTAATCTTCCAAATATCAGTTACTCTGAACTCATAATCTTGACACCTGAACTTTACTTTTGTCTTAGTTTTGCAGCTTCCCCATTTAAGTTCTCTCCCACAGCTCTGATAATTTTACCAAAAACAATTTCCTCTGAAAGAGAAGAATCCCTAAAGATTCTATTCTTACATTCTTTCCAAATACCCCACACAAGGAGTGGGAAAATATACCACCAAAGTAGCTTTACCACCTGATTGTTTGAGGGAGATTTCCACTGGCAATAGAAGTCCAAGATAGAGCCAGGAAAAACCCAGTTGAGGTTCCACAACTGCAAGACCCTGCACCAAATGTCATAGGCAAAAGGACAAAGGAGAAAAAGATGTGCTATAGTCTCAGCCTCCACACATGAAAAATAGCATCTATTAGGAAGAGATATTCCATACTTACAGAGATTGTCATTAGTCTAAATTTTGTTCTGAAGGGGGATCCAAGCAAAGATGTTGACTTTAGGTATTAGGTTATGCACCCAGGCCTTCACCCACAAAGGAGAGGAGGAGTAATGATAAAAAAATGCCACCTTCGAAAAGACAAAGAAGGTTCCTTTTGATGACATTTTCCAAACCATTATATCCTCCTAGCCCTGTTGGTTCAACACAATAGAATTTAGAAGAGACTGGAGAGGAGTAAGTTCTGGACTAATTGAAGAAATGCAAGCCCACTGGTCATTTCTCCAATAAACCCCAACTAAAGTACCAAATATGGATTTTTACTCCTTCATATGAAGCTTGAAGATAGTGTGATCACAAAAAGGCTCATTACCAATCCAGTAATCTTCCCAAAAAAAATTCTTTCTACCATCTTCGAGTTTCCAAAAAGCACCTTTCACAGCGAGATCCCTAGCCTTAATGACACTATTATAAAGAGTAGAGCCATAAGGGAGATTTTGAGAACTAAGAAATTCCTTGAAAGAAGTGACATCACACAAATATTTGTTGTACCAAATAGCATTCCATTCATAAGATTTAGCAAAGGTCCTCCAAACCTGCTTCGCTAAGAGAGCTTTATTAAAGACTCTAATATTTCACAAACCAAGACCTCCATATTTTTTAGGTTTTCACACATTATCCCAAGAAACCAATGGGATTCTCTTTTTCTCCTCAACCCCTGACCAAAGAAAGCATTTCTGAATCTTCTCTATAATTTCAACAAATTTGGAAGGGATCTTGAACAAACTTAGAGCATAGATAGGAAAATTTTGAAGAGAAGATTTAAGCAGCATAACTTTACCTGCTTGACATAGGAGGGCCCCTTTCTAGCCAGCCAACTTTCAATTAAACCGGTCCACTAGGGAAATCCAAAAGGAATCAGGGGGTTTCATTCCCAGAGGAAGCCCTAGATAAGTGGAGGGGAGAGAGTTAACAACACAACCAAGAATGTCAGCCATCTTCCTTTGCCTGGGTTCAGGAGTGTTGAAAAAGAAGAGGGAGCTATTCATCCTGTTAATTTTTTGCCCTGAAGCTTCTTCATAAAGAAAAAGAGAACACTTCAAAGTTCTAGCTTCTCCAATTTTTTAACTTCCCATGAGAATAGTGTCAATGATGAATTGTTAATAACAACAAACAAAATTAGTCGATGATGGCTTTAGCCCTTTTAAACTTCCATCCATCACCTTTTTGTGCAATAATCTTCCCAAGCTCTCTGCCATCATAGTAAAGAGGATAGGAGAAAAAGGATCTCCTTGTCTCACACCTCTTGAAACCTTGAAAAAGAAAGAAGGGGACCCCAAC
>CM021104.1:115825428-115914762 GCA_007115665.2 Sequoiadendron giganteum | reverse complement strand
GAGAGAGAGAGAGCGGATATGAGGGAGTCTTGAGAGAGAGAGGGCTAAGGGTAGAGCGAAGAGATATAGGAGTGAGTGAGTGAGTGAGAGAGAATTGAGATAGGGAGAGCGGATAAGAGGGAGAGACGTGAGATAGAGAGAGAGAAAGAGAGAGAGGGAGTGGGAGAGAGATAGAGGGTAGAGGGTTTATGGTAGAGGGTAGAGGGTTTTAAGGGTTAAGGGTATACTGGAGAGAGATAGAGAGACTTGAGAGAGGGAGAGAGGGTAGGAGAGAGAGAGATGATGGAATGATATATATGTAGGTAGAGAGAGTTGAGATAGAGATAGAGTAGAGAGGTAAGGACAAAGGGGAAGGGAGGGAGAAGTTAGAGAGAGAATAAGTAAGGTGGATATATCTATTAAGAGAGGGAAGGATGGAGAGAGGGACAGAGAGAGAATGAGGTATAGAGGGATAGGTAGGTAGAGAGAAGTAGAGAGGTAAGGAGAGTTGGAGGGAGAGGTAGGGATAGAGAGAGAGAGGTAGGTAGAGAGAGTAAAGGGAGATATAGAGAAATGGAGAGGTAGGGATCGAGGGAGAGATAAGGATTTAGAGAGAGGTGAGAGAGTGAAATAGAGAGAGAGGTAGGTAAGGAGAAGGAGGGGAGATAAAGGGAAGTAGAGAATGGAGGAGAGAGGGAAGAAGAGGTAGGGAGGGAGAGATAGGTGAGATAGAGAGAGAGGAGGGAGGGAGGGATATTTAAGGAGAGAGGGGTGAGATAGAGAGAAAGAAAGTAAAGAGGGAAGAGGGAGAGAGAGAGAGAGGTGATAGAGAGAAGTAGAGGCGTAATGAGAAAGGTAGATAGATTGAGAGAGGGAAAGAGAGAGGGAGAGAAAATGAGGTATATAGGGGTAGGCTAGATAGAGAGATGTAGAGTGAATTTTGGTGGAAGAGAGAGGAGGGAGGGATAGGTAAAGATGGATAGTTGAGATAGATAGAAGGAGAGAGATATAGGTAGAGAGAGGGAAAAGAGATATAGAAAGAGGGGGAGGGAGAGAGAGATAGAGAGAGTAGAGAGGGAGGAGAGAGACAGAGAGAAGTGATAGAGAGAGCATTAGAGAGGGAAAGCAGGTGGAGATATTGAGAGAGAGGAGGCAAGGAGGGAGAGAGAAATAGGTATAGAGGGAGAACTAGGTAGAGAGTAGATATGAAAGGAGATATATAGGGAGAGGTAGGGATGAAGAGAGAGGTGAGACGAAAATAGAGAGAGGTCTAGGTAGATAGAGGGAGGAGGAGATAAAGAGAAAAATAGAGGGAAGGAGAGAGGGAGGAAGAGGTAGGGATGGAGAGATAGAGGTGAGAGAGATAAGAGAGAGGAGGGGTGAGATAGAGAGAAAGAGAGTAGAGAGGGAAGGGGAAAGAGAGAAGTGAGATAGGTGATAGAGATGTGTGATGGAGCTTAAAATTAGAGAGATAAGGAGGAAGGTGGAGAGATTGAGATGGAAGGAGGGGAGAGAGAGAGATGTATAGAGGGATAGGTTAGATAGAGAGAAGTAGAGAGCAAAGGTGGGTGAAAGGAAGAGAGAGGGAGAGAGAGAGGGGGAGAAAGAGAGGTGAGATAAAGAGAAGTAGAAAGGGAAGGAGAGAGAGAGAGAGAGAGGGGGAGAAAGAGAGGTGAGATAAAGAGAAGTAGAAAGGGAAGGAGAGAGAGAGGGATATAGAGAAAATTATAGAGGGAGGGAGGGAAGGAGAGAGAAGTGAGATAAAGAGAACTAGAGAGGGAAGGAGAGAGAGAATGACAAGATAGAGAGTAGAGAGGGGAGGAGAGAGCGAGGGAAGCAAAGAGAGAGAGAAAGAGAGGAGAGGGAGGGAGGAGGAAGGGATAGGTAGGTGTAGAGAGTAGAGAGAGATATATAGATATTAAAGGAGAGGGATGAGAGATAGAAAAATGTAGAGAGGGAAGGAGGGAGGGAGATAGATATTGGAGAGGGAAGGAGAGAGAGATGGACATGTAGAGACATAGTTCTTGAGCTCAAGGAAGATATTGTTAGATAAAGGGATGGAGATAGTGTGAGAGAGAGAGGTCTAGAGAATAAGAGGTGAAAATGAGTGAGATAGATGAAATCCAACCTCCTGAGTACTAAAATTTGACCTCCTGATTACTAAAATTTGACATGTTGATTACTAAAATTTGACTAAGTTTGAAATTTTTAAGATCTTCTAAAAACTAGAATTTGCATTATAACTCTTAGAGATATGAAACCACTCTCAAACATCTTGCCTATATATACATGAAATATAAATTAAAGTATAAGAAAGTAAATGTCCATATGTAAATGTCAACTTATACTTAAATGTTTATTTCATGTATATAATTTCCTTGACAGAGAAAGCAAAAATCTAGTTCTGTGCAAAGCAGGCCATTTGGCGCTCACCAAATGACATCACACATTTGGTGCACATCAAATTTGGCGCGCGCCAAAAGGCCTGCTTTAGACATGTTAATTAACAGGATTTGCTAAATTTTCTCATATTTTTGATCGTGCTCTCCATCTCATTTGCACGTCTTTCAATGCAAGTTTATTAAAAAAATTGTGATAGCGTTAACCTCTATCTCAGCTATCTAAATATATAATTCTTTTTTCATTTTGATTTAGTTAAGGTTTTGATCCATGGCTTCTATTGTAAATGCCTTCGTTTTTGGTCAAAAACCAACATGTGCTAGGTTTAGGATAGATTTTTACACGTTCATCGGAATGTGAAACAAATTACGTTTTTTGAAACTAGACTCCATTCTACACATGATGAAAAATAAATAAATCAATTTTCGATTAGTTTGCAAAAAAAATGGGGGGGAGCACGCTCAAATTTCAGCTTTTCAGGATGTGTCCACTTTGAAAATTCATAAAATATTACATATTCATTAAAAAATTATCCGAAAGAAGGAGGATAAACTAAATGGTGTTAGCTAATTTCTCACTATTGGGATTTTTGAAATTCTAAAAAAAAGTTAACCAAAAAGGGGGGAGCCCTCAGGCGCTATGCTATTTTTTTTGATAAAAACAGGACCTGTTTTGAGCCCCCCCCTTTTTGAGACCCTTAATCTTCATTAATTTCAAAAAACAATAGTAGCTTAGAAACTAGACTCAGAGCATTTCAACTTTTGTTCTTGCCGCATCTTGAAATTTTGAGTGTAACTATCTTCATTTTCTCGTGCAAATTAGATTTTCCTGATTTCAGAAAAAAAGTGGCATCTTAAGAGCCAAAATTGTGTCATAGATTGGTGCACTTACCCGCCAACTAATAATGTTATTTAAGGTATTATTGGTCCTAGGGAGGTTCCTAGTTAAGGCACTATTAATTTTTAATGTTTACATCTTGCCAAACTTATGTAAAGAGGGCCATTTACATATTTCACAACTAAATGTCTAGTTCTAAGATAAAACCACAATAGCAATAATTTAATATTGGACCAATGATCCTTATCTTATGTGCATTGGGCAGTGTATTACACTTTTAGTTGGGCGAGGATTATACATCATTACTATCTAAAATAGATCAATATTTTTGACTTGCAAGGGAATAGTTGGGGGAAGGAATATGGATCTAGATTAGAGGGAGTATTTAAAAAAATATTAGCTTATAAGTCTAGTGTTTCAAAAGTCACACACTTGCTTGTGCTTGTTTAGGATTATAATTTAAGTTTGAAGCCTAACTCTAATTGTAAGCTATAAAGAGAGAGTATACTAATGCATTTGTAAGATGTGAATCAATAATTTATTTTCTACATATTCTTGTATATTGTGAAAATAGTGCAAGTATATGATTTTTTTTGTGTGAAATTATGAGTGATTTGTGTTAGGCTGCATGGTTGGATAATCCTTAATTGGATCACCTTATGGTCTGACTTAGTACATATTTGTGTGAAATGTTATAAATTGATATTTAAGGACATTCGATGTGTCACATAGAGACATAATTAAAGCACTTCAACTTTATAAGGGAAAAAGAATCATGTTTTGTAACATTTACATATAGGTCACTTGCATGATTATGTATGGATGCTTTCAATTTCATTCTTCACTAACACCTAACATGATAAGGGGGTTGACTTAGGAGAACACATTCTCTATTGAGTTGACAATCTCTTAAAGGTGTTCATAAACACTAGCTTGACCATATTCAACTATCAATAAGGAGTAGGCAATTAGGTTGCCTAAGATATTATTTTGTTAGATTATTCCCTTGTAGTAGATTATAAATGTGCACATCAAATCAAAGTTGTGTCATGTAGGATTGAACCTACAATGCTTGAAAGTGACCATAAATTTTTATGATTTACATTAAATCATTACAATTAGTGAGGCTAATACAATTAAGATACTGAGAATATGAAATTTTATTTTTTCCACATCATCCATTTTAATATTAAATACACTATTTTTTCTTCAATTATCATATTTATTAAAAAATATGCCCATTTAATTACAATTATTTAATTAACCTAATTAAATTTATTCATAAAAAATATTTGATTCCCTTACAATAATAAATAAAAATTGATAATTTTTTATACAATATTTGATAAACAATGATATCCAAATCAATTATAAATTAATATTTTAATTAAAAAATTACTCATTTAATTGTAATTATTAAATTTAGATAAATTTATATAAAAATTCAATAATGTCTATGAGATCTAATGCTAGAAACTTTTTTTCTTGTACATGAACACTTTCAATAGATGTTCTAACTATTCCTATTTGATAACCATTCCTTTTGTAATCATGAATTTTTGCTATGCATTTTGATTAAAAAGCTTGTTGTTTGTGTTACTCTCTCCTTTCTAAATTTACAATCAAACAATTAACTTTCAAGATATCAGTATATTTGATCCAAATATCCTTGTAATTTATACATTCTATAAGGTAGTATCATCCTATCCCCACTAATCACAAATTGTAAAAACAATATATTATATCTATTGAACCTTCTTTGTGCATTGTCTACCTTCCTCTCTTGCATCTAAAACGACATAAGTCAGTCCTTAACTAAGCTATCAGTATATTTGCTTTCTATTTTATTTCTGCTCCCATATGCTTTTTGCTTGTGAGAAATATGTGAGATTGAATTCTCTCACATAGTGCCCTCTCTTTGACTTTTTCTATATGATTACATTCATTTTTTATTTATCTTTTGATTGCCTTATTGATGTTTAGATATTTGTACATACTAATATTCCATTTTCTCATCCCCTAATATTTTATTTCATCCACATACTCTTTTTACTATTTAACTTTTTCTTTAATATCCTATTTTCTTATCCATATAATATTTTATTTCATAGCTGTTTTTACTATTTAACTTTTCTCTCCTTCTATTTTATGTCAACAATATAATTTCATATTATATATTTTTAAAAATAATTTAACAACCAAGTCAAAATTAATATTTCCAATAAAAAAGTGCATCGACAAGCATGAAATGAATGAAAGTTTTTAATAATATAGGTAGATGACCAATCAACCTCGGGACCCTATAATGAAGGGAAAAAATGTTTTAATTTTGAAGGTGCTTATTATAAAATACTTTTTCAACGTCTCTCGCTCTCGCACTTCTTTTGCGACGTGTTTAGGCACTAGCCCCTCTTTCACTTTTAACCTAGAGAGATCCGCTCGCATTACAACGGACCAATTTGTGTCGTTGCCTCGACAGATCGTTTTTTTTCATTGAAAACAAAGATGGTCGGCTGTGAAGTTGGTATTTTCCATCTGTGACGTGGCAGCATAAAAGTTATTTCATGTTTTGCATATATAAATCACAGAGGTAATTCTGTTTCTCCAAGAAGACTGCTAGAGCTCTATTCTTTTCTGATCAAAATGACAGCCGCAGAAGCCGAAGATATGCTGCATCTTCTGAAACTCCCAGAGGACGCAATCGTCTGCATTCTGAATAAACTCGGTTATGAAAATTTGATCACTGTTGGATTTGTATGCAAATCCCTTTACCATCTGGCCTCAATGGATATACTATGGATGAACCTCTGCAGTGAGTGGAAGGGGAGCATAGATATGAGGGAATGGAGGAGGAGGCTGAATTCAGGGAAGGCTCTATTCAGATTGCTGGGGTCTTTTCAGAAATTGATTGGGATATGGAGTGCCACAGAGCTTTATCCCAGAGGTGGGATTCTCCACATTAATTGGGTATGTTTAAATAATTATTTATCACCACGCTTTTTCTTTAATTCTTATATGCCCCCAACTTGCCATAATAGATCGGTGCCTATCTTTTTGATCCCTCTGATGAAGCGAGTTTAGTTTAAACAGCATAATTTCTGAGCAGAATTAAAACTAGAATATCTAACCTCAAGAAAGAAACTGCGATACCACAAGATTAGTTTCGTAGCTCTTGTGTCAAATGGCTATTTTGTGTACATTAGATCTTAGTTATTGCTCAATGGTGCATATATTCTTTGGTCTCATGGACATTATTAAAATAGCTCATTTCACCAGGCCTCTCACATAGTTTCGACAGGTCTCATGGAATGGAAAACATCACATGAACATAGAAAACATGTAAACTAACACAATGAAAAACAAGCCAATGACTGAACACGAGGGATAAACTGGAGAAGCCTCAATTTGGGTAGAAAACTCCAGCAAGAGAGTGTTAATTGCTTCTCATGCCCACTATGAATTCAGTTAAGTACATGTAGTGAGTCTCTTACATGACCAATCAAGCTTCAAACATGAAAACGAGACTTGCATAACCTACAATCTAGTTCGCTCCCCCTTAAACTCTGTTCAATTGTGACATTAACTTACAATTCTGAAGCTCTAAGAGTAAACTATGAGTGCCAACCCTTGCACCATGTTCAAGATTGGTTGTCATATACTCCCACACATTCTATTGGCTCTCAAACATGAAAACCAATACAGAGAAGTTGAAGTGAATTGTCAAAACTCAAAACCCTTCACGTTCCAACCCTTGTGTTGCCTGTGACAAAATCGCCGGTTTTGCTAAGGGTGGTTGTGTGTTTGCTGCAATAATGATGAGCACGCCGCTTGTGGAAAGTGACAAATTCACTAATCTAAGAAAACACTTAGTTTAAAAACTTGCAGATGTGCTAATTGTATTCCCCAAGATGCTTTGGATTATCCGAAGTCTGCATTTGACCTGCATACAAGTTCCTTAAGCTCTGAAACTAACAAAATGCAATTTCCTTTGTGAAGGTACTCTTGATTGTGTGTTTTGATTGTGACTTGGATTTTTTTTCAGATCCTACCCATTTGGGAGGCATTTGTTCCCCAAAAGATCAGGGACTCATAATATGTGGGAATATTTTTCTCTATCTTCTTTTGGATACCATTTAGACTTGGTTGGAAGTTGTCCCTTCAATCCAACTAACCATGTCTCATGAACTTGGGGCTACATGACTAACACTCCTTTTGGAGAACCACATCATGTTCTAGTTCTTCGAAAAAACCTAAAGTGAGATGATAAACTGGTGGTAAAACCATTTCTTCATCTTCATCTAACATGGATGGCTCAAACAAACAAAGGTTCTCAACATTAACAATTGAGTAAATTTTCACATATAGTGGCAATTCAAGTTGGAAATCATTATTACCAACCTGCTCCAGAGTCACAAAGGGTTCATTTGTGATGAACCACCACTCTGATGATTTGTTTTCACTGAATTTGTAGGCCTGATTTTTTTGTTTTAGTTTGTGTTTTCTCTTATGCTTTTGAGTTTGTTTGCTAGTAATACTAAAATGGTACATAAAGAGCATATGCATACAATGAAAGCTTCAAATAAGCTAAGCTACTGAAATAACTTGAGTACATTGCTCATTGTTGTACCCCAAAATTAAAATTTTTGCTACACTTAGGCATTTTGAAAAAATGAGTCAAGATACTGTTAAATCTGTCAAAAAGGTCAAATTTGGGGTTTGAATGTCTTGCATGGGGGTCAAAACCTTGAAATTTTCAAAATCTAACAATTTGGGTCGGCTCAGAGCAACCAAATCAACAATACCCAAATTTCAGTATTTCATTCCTAAATTTTAGGAAAATTTCTATTTTTAGCAGTTTTCTAAAAATAGAAACTTTTTCTGGGTTTCTTACGAAACAGATACTTGTAAAATTTTAGAAAATTTCTAAAAATAGAAAGTTTGGCTTTTAGGGTTAAGACTGATTTTGATTGGCTTAAAATACTTCCTCATCAGGTTGGTGCAATCAGAATCACAAAAAGATCAGTTTTACCCTACTGGGTCTATTCTGCTTTTCAAATTTTTTTTTCGGAGATCCAAGGTCATCAATGGAGGTTAGTTGGCTGCCAGGCGTCAGAATCAGATATTCAAACATCAAACAGAAGCTGTCAACGATGAATGTGTAGGAAAAACAGAGAAAGGAGGGAAGAATTTGAAAAGGTTGAAAAATGCAAAAAATTGGTTAACTCTGGTGAACCCATGCGCCTCCAGTCAAGAAGGGTGCCCAAACCTTCATGCCTTAGAATATTTTTTGTTTCCGGTAGCCAAGCAAATAAGAGCACATCAAACGAGGAGAAATTTGAAAAGTTCAGAAAAGTTTCTAAGTCTGCCAAACATGGGCGCCCTTGAGGAGAATAGGCGCCCATCTTTTTAAAGCATCAGATGATAAAACCAGAAGTGTAGCTCCCAGGTAATATTGGTCAGATCCATCTCAGCTCCGCAGAGAGCTCGATAGCGCAACCATACGATCACTCAGTTTCCGGCAAAGCCAGATTGAACAGGAGCCATGATAAGAAATGTTCAAACTCCGAATATGAAAAATAATGAAAATATTCTAAGTCTGGTGAACATGGGTGCCCTTGGAGAAGATAGGCGCCCAAGATTTTGAGGGCTTAAACAGGTGAATTTGCTAGTAAAGCCTCCAGCGTGACTTCTTCAGATACGAACATGCTTTCCAACAAGATCATCAACACACCAATCAAAGTTGGCAATCGTTAGATGTCGCAAGGCAAACAGA
Organism: Sequoiadendron giganteum; assembly: GCA_007115665.2. Lineage (NCBI taxonomy): Eukaryota > Viridiplantae > Streptophyta > Pinopsida > Cupressales > Cupressaceae > Sequoiadendron > Sequoiadendron giganteum. The sequence continues at coordinate 115,905,773 of CM021104.1, read as the reverse complement.
GGAGAAAAAAGTGTGAAATGGCAAAAGTTGGAAGCAACAATGAAATCACAGAATAAAAACTATCTCTGGAAGGTTTGGGTGCCATACCTCAAGAAGGGCGCCTAGGGTTTAGAGCTGCCAGAAGTCAATTTCCGGAGATGAGGTATCCAAAAGACCCCTTCCAGAATCATCTCAGCTATCCAGTGAATCCTTCAGCTAGTTAGTCTGATCAACACAACACTCGGAATCATGAATTCATTTGAAGGTCAGAAGACAAGGAAAGTTTGAAGATCATAAAAATGGCTAACGCTGGAGAAAGTGGGCGCCCCCGGAGGAGAGAGGCACCTGAATTTTTGAAGGGTCAAACGAAGTTTTCATCAGAAGTCTCCTCCAAACAAACTTTGTCGGATTTGATCAAGCTCAACGATGAGTCATTCAGCTCGTTCATCGGATCAATCTGGAGGCCAAAAGTCAGAATGAAATTGAGGTTGAAAATTGAGGAGAAGTTGAAAACAGTGAAAATTTGACTAAGTTTGGATGAAATAGTCGCCTCCAGCCAAGAAGGGCACCCAACCTCACTTGCCTTAGTCAAATTTTTGAAAATTTCAAAAATTGAAGATGAAGACAAAAGTCTAAGATCATTGCACAAACTTGAATTAGGGTTTGAGGAATTAGGGTGAAAGAAAGCTGTATTCCCAAGGCAAAGCTGATTTAAGGCATCTTTGTGTTTCATTATTCATTATTTTCTTGCAGGTGGTCTTCAAGGAGAAACAAAGCAACAACTTCAAACCCTTATTTTCAAGATTCAAGAGTTTAACTTGCTGGTTTTTTCAATAAATTTTCAGATCAGCACTCAAGAAGGCTTGCTTTTTCACACTTTTTTCATCCAAAACATCAAATCTTTTAAGGAGGCCATTGTTTTCAATTTTCAGTGAGCTGGTTTATACTAGTTCGATCTTCTGGATAATTTTTGAAGAATTTTCTCAAGGTTGCAGCAGCTGCTTTTTATTTTGCATGTCAGAGAAAACTTCAAATTTTACAACTTCCAATCTTCTGGGTCTATCTCGAATCTTCTTCTAGACAAAACCCATATCACAGCTTTTTTAGTGAAACTTCAAGTGGCTGCTTTTTCAGTGAAACTTCGAGGTTTTCAAAATCTAACCAAATGGGTTCATTCAGAATGTGCTCATAAACAAAACCCAGATGCCAGTTTTTTTTGCTTTTTTTGGAGAAAAATTAGGGTTTGTTGCTTTTTCAGTCTTCACTCCAAATTTTCAAAAACGGACGATCTGGGTTTTCTTGTAACGAAATTCTACACAAAACCCATATCTCAAAAAAAATTCCAAAAAATTCATTCGTTTGATGAAGTAAATCAACAAGTTATTTTTAGGGTTTGTGCTGAGCATGTCTGAGCATAGTCAAGTTTACAGTCAATCTTCAAGTTTTTCAGCATGAAGTACTCTCTCATCGAATTCAAAGCCAAACAAGTGTTGTATCGTAATTATCTAAACAAACGATGTTGGGAAGTGCTTTTCAGTGCCATCATGGACATAAAACATCATCATCTTAGTTGAAGAACCTGCAGAGAAAGTGGTATGAGCGAAAGGACAAGTGTCAGAAAAAGTTGTGCAAAACTCTTTTGTAGGAGAATCAAGAGAAGTGTTTGAAGCATCAAATTGCAGAGCTGCCAAGTTATCAATTAGTGAGTCATTTTTTGAGGCAGCGATGTTTTTCAAGAACATAACTCATAAAAGAGATGAAGATGTCAAAGATTCTCTAAGTTTGATTGCAAAAGGGAGAAGATCCTAGAAAAGCGGAATATGGCTATAGATAGTATCAACACTCCTGATAAAGAGGCAGTTTCCCGCTTTTTGGCGGATGTGTGAGAGATTTAAAACGACAATCTTCTAGAAGCTTTCTCCAAGCTTTCTTTCCTTTCTTATCTCACGCTTTCTTTTTATTCTTGTCTCAATTCTTATCCATTCTTTGAAGAAGAAGGAAATCAAATGTAATGAGTTGGCATTTCCGTTTTAGATGCTTTCTAGAGTTTAGATGTTCTATCTTCTTTAGGTTTAGAAATAAAGCTTGCATGTTGGCAAGTCTTAGTTGTAAAAGCAAGGAAATTTTAGGGTTCCCTACTCCTCTGCTTAGTTATAAATAAGAGCAGTGTTTGCTCATTTTAGTTTAGCTATGCTAGTGATAACAAGACACAAGTGCCTTTAGTGCCTTCTCTTTGTTATTCAGTGTTGTTCAAAACCGTGCTTGTAATAACAGAATCGCTGAGCTTATGCCTTCATGTTTGTTATCGTCTAGTGTTAGTTCACTTTGTGTAAAGAGCAAGTTTGCATGCCTCCTTAGCTGCAAATACTTGTTTAGTGCATGTGTTGTGTTGATTATAATCAGGTTGATCGCATGTTGCAAGCGTGTTGCTACAACTTGCTGTCCCGAAATTGTAATCTTTTGTTCCAGAAGTTTGAGTGAATAAAATCCTGAGCGTGCTTTGTCTGCCTCGATATAAATATCTCAAATTTCCGTCAATTTGTTTTGTGTTAGAAGTGTGAGTAAATAAAATCTTGTAGCTTGTTTTGCTGCTCATGAAATAAAAGTCTCATATTTCCGTAATACTTTTATGATCTCTTTTTTAGCTTGCCTTAAAATGTATGTTGAAGAATAGTTTATTCAAGTATCTTTGTCAGAAATCAAATTCGTCCATTTCTAAACTCTCTTGCTCTATGTTTACTTGAGAGGGTAGAAACGTTTTAAGCGTAGGTTAAGTTGTAGCTGTCTAGTTTCATTAAAGGGAAAACCTCAGCTGCAACATCTAGTGTTCTATAACCTTGTGTTCTCATAGTTGAACCAAAAAGATAGGCGTAATTAAGTTTATTTTACTTTCTTTATGCAACTCAGCAAAAGAGGGAGTTTCCCCTCCTAATTCGAAGAGCAGTTTACTGCACATAGCTGTCCGTTTCTAGAACGTATTCGAGAGGTGCAATTTTAAATGCCAACACTCATTTCAGTGTCCAAATATAGTTTCTTCATTACATAATAAGATGCTTACAACATATAACTTACACCAGATTCAAAACTAATTATATCATAGACCATACTTTAACTTACAGCCATACAGCACTGTGAATAGTAATTTTCTACAGTAGTAAACCCCAATGAAATGCTGATTGCTCTTTAAAGACGAACTTCTCCCACCAAAAACCAAAATGGAAAGCTTCCTAGGGTAAGGGCGCCCCCTTTAGGTGAAGTTGTAGCCTCTTAGAAGAGGCGTTTCTTTTCCTTTGTTGATGAAACCCTCATGAAAAAGGACGGCTGGCTGTAGCTGCAAATTTCAGTCCCAAAAACCTTCAAAAAGCGAACAACTCCCGTACAAATGTAAATGGAGTCTATGGCTATCAACCCTACTCAGAAATCAGCTCAAAACTCAAACCAACAGCTCCGAATGTCACCAGACTTTGCATCCAAAAACTGACCAGCAACCTTAAGGTGGTGTTTCACACCCTCAAGCAACTCAAAATGAAGAACAAAGCCCCACCAAGCTCACCCATTGCAAGAAATCAGGAAACCCTGGCCTCCTTCTTCCTCCAAAGTCACACTCCAAGGTTTCTTCAAGCAAAATGATCAACATATGAAGAGGGTTGAACTTTCTCACTTGCTATTTATAATTTTACAAAGGAAACACTATTCATTAAAGTGAGCACTATTCACTTAAGTTATAACATTTTCCACTTAGCAATGAATAGTAACTTTAAAATATAAAGTGACCCCTTCATTTTAAAGACACATGGTCCCTAGGCTGAGGATGGTGAAATAGAAGGTGAGTATCATTAATTTAAGCACAAATAACATGCCAAACGCAACAATTCACCCTGCCACCATACTTCAGAGATCAACATTGAAGTTTGACGACTAAGTGCCCATCCAAGTGACCCTCTATCTAGAACCATTAGCCTACGAGGGTCGACAGGATAGGCTAATCCACTGACGTACGAGTGTCTAATTAGTAGGGGACATCACAGTCTGCCCTCCCTGAAATTGCTTGTCCCCAAGCAATCTCAACTCTGGATGCTGTAAAATGTCCTCGCTCTCCCATGTAGCATCCTCTACCGGAAAATCCTTCCATTTGATTAGATATTCCCTGATGACCCGTCTCCGCAACTGTCTCTCTCGAACATCTAAGATGGCTTCAGGTACCAAAATCAATTTCCCCTCATCATCCAGGGGTGGTAAAGCTGTGGAAGGGACAACACGGTGTCCCAATGCCTTCTTGAGGCGTGACACATGAAATACATTGTGTACCCTACTATCTGCCGGTAAGTCCAACTCATAAGCCACCTCGCCTACTCGTCTGATGATCCTGAAGGGTCTGTAGTATCGTGGCTTGAGTTTCTCCGCACCACTCTTCCTGAGAGTAGACTGGCGATAGGGCAACAACATCAAATACACCATATCCCCAACCTCAAAAGAACTCTCAACTCTCCTCTGGTCCGCATACTGCTTTTGTTGATTCTGTGCTTTCTGAATGTTCTCACGGAGAGCTCTCATAATATCCTGGTTCTCCTATAAAAGATCCCCAACACTGGGCACCCTACTATCACTCAACAACAAATCAAGAAAGTTGGGCGCCTCATACCCATATCTTGCCATGAATGGGGACATTTGAATTGACATGTGGTGCGTGGTATTAGAACAGTACTCACAAAGATGAATCCACTTCACCCAACCCTTTTGCTGTCCTACTATATAGTTTCAGAGATATCCTTCCACCCATTTATTGACAATCTCCGTCTGACCATCAATCTGCAGGTGGTAGCTAGTGCTCGGAGTAAGCTCGGTCCCACAAAGCCTGAATAGCTCCTGCTAGAAGTGGCTCAAGAACTGACTATCCCTGTCGTTGACGATGTTTCAAGGTAGCCCACGCAACCTGAACACCTCACGAGAAAACAGTTCTGCTACTTGTGTAGCTGAATATGTAGCTGCTATCGGAAAGAAATGAGCGTACTTAGTGAGGCAATCAACAACTACGTAGATACAGTCTCTACCTTGGAATTTCGGCAAACCCGTAATGAAATCCATCGACAAGCATTCCCACTTCCTGTCAGGAATTGGAAGTGGCTGAAGTAACCCAGCAAGATAGGTGTGCTCCTGTTTATTCTGCTGACAAATAGGACACTCTCGGACATATCGAAGGACATCTGACTTGACTCCTTTCAAAGTGAAACGTTCCCGAACCTGCCTGTAAGTTTTGAAATACCCCGGATGTCCAGCCATGGGTGCATCATGAAAGGCTCTCAATACTGTGTTCTTCATTTCTGATCTTGGGGTCAAGAAAATCCTTCCTTTGTAAATGATAAGATCATTTGCAATTGAATAATTGCTATCTTGCACCGAACCCTCAACGATGCCAGAAGCCCAAGAGTCTTTGGCATACTCTACTGTTATTAGATGTCTCCAGTTCTTTGAAATCTCAACCATGGAACTCAAATGTGGATGGCGAGACAAGGCATCAACAACCACATTTTGGGACCCTTTGACGTAGGCAATGTCAAAGTCATATGATTGCAATTTGTTCACCCACTTTTGCTGACAATCGTTCATATCCCGCTGTCCTAGGAAATGCCTCAAGTTGTTATAATCGGTCTTAACGCAAAATTTGCTACCCACAAGGTACTGCCTGAATTTGTCCAATGCATGCATGATGGCCAACATCTCCTTGTCATAGATGCTATAACTTCTCTCTGGTCCTCTTAACTTCCTGCTCTCGAATGCTATCAGATGCTTGTCCTGCATGAGGACGGCGCCAATCCCTTCACCCGAAGTGTCACACTGAAGCTCGAAGGGTCTAGTGAAATCTGGTAATGCAAGGACATGACAAGAAGTCATCAGTTGCTTAAACTTCTCAAAACACTCCTATGCCTCATGAGTCCAAACGAATGCCCCTTTCCTAGTCAAGTTTGTAAGTGGCGTTGCATGACGTGAATACCCACTGACAAATTTGTGATAGAAGCCACACAAGCCCAAAAATCCTCTAAGCTGAGTAAGATTATCGGGAGTAGGCCACTCTATAATAGCTTTGACCTTGTCAGGATCCATACGCACGCCGTCTGCACTAATAATATGACCCAAGTACAGTAACTCTGTCATACCCAGATCAGATTTTGATTCCTTGGCGTACAAGGACTCCCTACCAAGAATACCCAGTACCGTATCCAAATGGGCAATATGCTCCTCCCAAGCCTTGCTGTATACCAATTTGTCATCAAAGAAGACGAGTACGAACCTCCTCAGTTGTGATTGAAAGACCTTGTTCACGGTGAATTGAAACGTAGCAGGGGCATTGGTTAGCCCAAATGGCATAACCACAAACTCAAAGTGTCCACAATGACGGCAAAAGGCTGTTTTCTCAATGTCCTGCTCCCTCACACGAATTTGATGATACCTCGATCTCAAGTCTATTTTTGAAAACCAACGAGCACCATGTAGCTCATCTATTAGCTCATCAATCCGGGGAATAGGATACCTGTTTTTGATTGTCCTTTTATTCAACAATCTGTAATCAATGCACATCCGCAAGGTACCATCCTTTTTCTTCACTAACACAACGGATGAAGCGAACAGTGACTTACTAGGCTTGATATGTCCCATAGCGAGCAACTCCTTAATCATTTTCTCTATTTCATCCTTAAGTCGCTTAGGATGCCTGTAAGGTGTGACAATCACGGGCTTGGCGCCCTCCTCCAACTCAATGATGTGTTCAATACCACAGTCTGGTGGTCTACTAGGTGGAATCTCATTGAACACCTTAGCGTGTTTAATCCTCAACTCTTGTATGTCTGGATGATAAACTGAGGTTTTTTGCCCCTCTTGTGATGGCATCAACATGCACTTTGCTGCCCACTCAATCATGTCGTGTCGCATGAGTCTCTCCATTTTACTGAAAGATATCATTCTGAAATTACTATCTCTGATGGCCTTCAGCACATGATTCCTCTTGTCCACCTTAAATCTCATCTCCATATCATGAAGGTTAAGGGTAAACTCTCCAATGTCATGAAGCCATTTCATCCCTAAAACCATATCAGTGTTTCCCATATTCACCACATAGAAATCTGCCTTAAAGTCATAATTATTCAACAGCATAGGGAGATCTGAAATCATCCTATCACACTTGAGAGTGTAGCCATCTGCGACCTTCACTCGTATGCCCTCAAATTCTTCAGTCTGAATCCCATGCCTCTCAACCAGCCTAACATCAATAAAATTATGCATGGCCCCTGTATCCAACAAGGTAATGATTTTTTTCCCAGCTAAGACCCCTCGCATTCTGAAAGAGCCCTCTCGCTGTATGCTAGTGAGACGTGCTTCTTGAATCTTAACTTCCTCCTCCGTTTCGACATCATTTTCAACCTCATTTTCAGATTTTTCTACATCGGATTCCTCATGCTCAGTGTGCTGGTCTAATTTTTCAGATTCAGAATCCTCATAGAATTCCCACATTATTCGGTTAGACTTCCCCTTAGGTCTCAAAGGACAGTCGTGGTTTGCATCATAGGGTCCTTTGCAATAGAAGCACAACTTCTTCCTACGCAAGTCATCTATGGTTTCTTTTTCTAACGGGGCTACTGATTTCCCTTTGGAATCTAAGCTTTCCTTCTTCTTAGAAAATGATTTTCCGTCCTTGTATGAAGATGATGCTTTTGAAGAGAACTTACTTTGCGGAGCTGCAAGTTCCATGCTCCTAACTTTTTTCATAGCTTCCTGTAGAGTTGGGGGATCAAAAACTTTGATCCAACCTCTTAATGGTTCCGATAAACCTTCGATGAATAATACAACCAATCTTCTTTTTGATATGTTGGGAACCATGACTGATAACTGCTGAAAATCACCTATATATCCCTCCAAACTCCCAACTTGCTTGAGTTGAGCTAGATCTCTGAAATAGGTTTCCGGATCTTTCTTATCAAAACATTCAACCAACCTGTCGATGAACTCCTGGTAAGAGGTGATACAGTTATGCTGCAATGCGACCATCCCATGATATCACCAATCATGGGCTACTCCCTCCAAATGCAAGGTGGCGTACTTAATTGCGTCCTCCTCTGCCATTGGTTGAAGTGTCAAGAACGTATCTAGCTTGTGGACCCAAGCCTGTGTTGTGGTCTTACCAGTGCCATCGAATGTAGGCAAAGTGAGTTTACCAGTGGCATGTTTCAAGTCTCTATTTTGATTTCGAGACCTCCTTTCTTGCCTTGTCCTATAATGCTCTCTTTGTTGGCTTACAAATCTGTCGAAGCTGATGCGCTCCTTGACCTGTGGTGTCAATAACTCCCATTCATCATTTGCTGCCATGATATTATCTGCAAACACTGCCTCACCCTCTTCTTCAACATTTTCCTCTTCTGGTTCATTTGTCAAAAAGGTAGGACGTGTAGGCCTTTCAGTAGTACGAGTAGGTGCTCGTTGTGCCTTGGGGGTCCCCACAACGCTCCCGTTGTCATCAAGTATCTGGTTTTGTCTTCCTTGAGCATTCATTCGTTGTAACTGTGTCATAAGTGCTTGTACAACCATTGCAACTTGTACCTGTCCGGTTGCCAAGCGTCTAAGAATCTCACGGTCATCTTGGTCCTCATTATGTCCCCTATTTTCTCCTTCATTTCTAGGTGGACTACCATTTCCCCTGTCTCCCATTGTGGCTTGTTGTATATCAGCAATCTGATTTCTTTGTTGGCCTGCTCTTTGATGGGTGTAATATCTGTGAGGGCCTACTTCTTGTGGCTGCATGAAAAACTTTAACCCTCCAGAATGGCAGGATCAAGGCTTTGATACCACTGTGATGAACCACCATTCTGATGATTTGTTTTCACTGAATTTGTAGGCCTAATTTTTTTGTTTTAGTTTGTGTTTTCTCTTATGCTTTTGAGTTTGTTTGCTAGTAATACTAAAATGGTACATAAAGAGCATATGCATACAATGAAAGCTTCAAATAAGCTAAGCTACTGAAATAACTTGAGTACATTGCTCATTTCAGTGTCCAAATATAGTTTCTTCATTGCATAATAAGATATGCCTACAACATATAACTTACATAAGATTCGAAACTAAATATATAATAGACCATACTTTAACTTACAGCCATACAGCACTGTGAATAGTAATTTGCTACAGTAGTAAACCCCAATGAAATGCTGATTGCTCTTTAAAGACGAACTTCTCCCACCAAAAACCAAAATGGAAAGCTTCCTAGGGTAAGGGCGCCCCCTTTAGGTGAAGTTGCAACCTCTTAGAAGAGGCGTTTCTTTTCCTTTGCTGATGAAAACCCTCATGAAAAGGGACGGCTGGCTGTAGCTGCAAATTTCAGTCCCAAAAACCTTCAAAAAGCGAACAACTCCCATACAAATGTAAATGGAGTCTATGACTGTCAACCCTACTCAGAAATCAGCTCAAAACTCAAACTAACAGCTTCGAATGTCACCAAACTTTGCATCCAAAAACTGACCAGCAACCTTAAGGTGGTGTTTCACACCCTCAAGCAACTCAAAACGAAGAACAAAGCCCCACCATGCTCACCCACTGCAAGAAATCAGGAAACCCTAGCCTCCTTCTTTCTCCAAAGTCACACTCCAAGGTTTCTTCAAGCAAAATGATCAACATATGAAGAGGGTCGAACTTTCTCACTTGCTATTTATAATTTTACAAAAGAAACACTATTCATTAAAGTGAGCACTATTCACTTAAGTTATAACATTTTCCACTTTAGCAATGAATAGTAACTTTAAAATATAAAGTGACCCCTTCATTTTAAAGACACATGGTCCCTAGGCCGAGGATGGTGAAATAGAAGGTGAGTATCATTAATTTAAGCACAAGTAACATGCCAAACGCAACAATTCACCCTGCCACCATACTCCGGAGATCAACATTGAAGTTTGACGACCAAGTGCCCGTCCAAGTGACCCTCTATCCAGAACCATTAGCCTACGAGGGTCGACAGGATAGGCTAATCCACTGATGTACGAGTGTCTAATTAGAAGGGGACATCACATCATTCTCAAAGGTTTTAGTGTATGGTCTTGATCTTGAAGCCTGTCCTTTCCCAAGTATAACCATACTTTGTTACCCACCATGAACTTGAGTTTAGTGTGGTGTTGATCATGCCATAATTTGCACTTGCCCTGACTCTCTTTCAACTTTTTTTGCACTTGTAGATGTATTTTCTGGATACACTCAATGAACTTTCTTGCCTTTTCAATCTCTGCTTAAACATTTTGTTCACTCTCTTTTGATTGTCCTGCAACAATATCAAGTGGGCTTGGAGGCAAGTAACCTCAAAAGTAGACAAATTTTTGAAGATTGTATGGCCTAGTTGGAGTGTTGGATATATGCAAGACTTTCATCCTATGTCCTAGGATGCTTTTGATTATATCCACATAACAAGTGAATTGAAGTCCTATTAACCACCTCCGTTCACCCAGCCATTTGTGGATCAAAAGTGGTGGACCATTTTAATTGGGTACCAATTTTCTCTTATAAGGTGCACCAAAATTTAAAAAGGAACCTTGAGTCGATGGCTGATATGATACTCTCAAACAAACCAAAATGTACCCAAATATTTGAGAAAAGCAAATCAGTTGCATCCTTACCCATTAACGTTTTCTTGCATAGGGTTGGAACACACATGTTGCTAAATTGGTCTACCATTGTAAAGTGACAGTCATATCCTTTTTTTGACATGGGAAAACCACCTACATAGTCCATTGATATGCTTTCCCTTTGATGAGATGGCGTTGATAGTGGTTGATACAATCCTAACTTCTAGTTGCTTGGTTTACTTGCATTACACAACTTACAACTTCTTAAAGATTTTGAGATATAGGATTGCATATAAGACCAATGAACATACTGTTGCAAATTGGAGATGGTTTTAGTGATCCCAAAGTGCCTAGCCACCTTGGGGATATGAGGGTCACTAAAAAAAATTACTTTTCTTTCCTCCGGAATGCACAACTTGCCTAATTTCTAAAGGAGTCCATCTTTCAAATAGAAAATAGTCCCTAGAGGAAAATCATTGTTGTTACCTTTTTTGATCTGTTAATACAGCTCCCCAAAGTCCTTGTCATTCTTCTATTCATCCTCATAAACTTTCCCTGTGAAGGGTTTAAGAAGAGAAAAACCCCATTCAACGAAGGTGGTTTAGATAACATGTCCACAAATTTATTAATGACACCCCTTTCATAATTTATGACAAGGTGGATATCATGTCCCCTTTTCCAGACTAAAAAAATAATTTAATAATTTAATTTGAGTTGCTCGGAAAGTAACTTCAATATTATTAAAAAGCAACTTGTATTTTATTTTAAATTAAAAAGTACATTAAAGTGATATTGTCAAAAGTGTTGCCAGGACAAGGGGATAAATTGAAATGTTAAAATTAAAAGAAAAAGAAATTCTAGACTTATTTTGAAGTGCAAAAATAGCAAACAAATGATTTTAAAATGAGCTACGCTTGGAGAAAAGGATCCATGGATTGTATGCCAAAAACCTCTTTCTTGAAGATTGAGCATTTGTGTTCACCTTTTGGCCATACGATGAAAATCTTCTTGGTAATAAAGTTTGAGGATGAAAACCGTCTTTGTTTTTGAATTGGATTTGGGGATGAAAACCCCCTTAGTCGTTTCTTTCCCTTCTCCATAACTGGGGACACATTCGACTTTTCACTTCTAGATCATTCATTTGCAGCTCAGATATTGTTTGGAAATTTTCACTTACCATGATTTTAGAAGCCTTATGTTCACATGTCAACCATGGTTCTATTCTCATGTATTTCAGCCATTGTGCAGGGTAATCTATGCCTGATTGCAGCAAGAATATGGCCTCTTCCTTCTGGTATATGGTTAATTTTTGACTCTTTTTTATTTTTTCTCACGAGAAATTCAACTCTTTTATTAAAATATTATGGTATTATTATTGTATTGCAGGTGATGTTATTTTAAGACCTCTATTTGAGGTTTCTGGGTTACAAAATGGTTCATTCAAGACACAACTATTTACTCAAGATGTAGATGTCAAATTTCCTGTGAAACTGATATGGTCCTCCAAAGAGGAAGTGGAGTTTGAGTTTCAATTATGTGATTCAAGTGAAGATTCATCTTCAGTTGATTCAAGAAACACAGTTGAGCTTTTGCACTTTATTTTAAAGGTTTTTCATCCAAATTATTCACTGTTTTTATATCATCCTTATCTATATGTAAAATCATAAATCTGAATGACTTGGAAGCAGGTTAATACTATTTTAGCTTTCCAAATGTAATCAAGAGCATGAACCCATGTAGGCTTTCCTAAATCTAAAATTTGAAACCTGAATTTCTTTAGTCAGCTAACTTTGCTATTTGAAGATGGCCTGTAAAATCTTGTCCACATATTACTATTTGAACACAAGGAAAGCTGATCAAACATGCTGCTGAGATTTTTAGCTTATATGACATGTTCAATTATTAATGCTGAGATGAGAAGTGATTATAGTCGAATAGTGCTGATAACATAGATCAGTGCTCATTATTGTAACAGTTTGAAATTTAAAATTAATGATTATAGGTGACTGTATAACTGTTAGATCATGGCAACCATAAGTTCATGGCAACTATACAACTGTTAATGATGTATAGCTGTTAGATCATGACAACCATAAGTTGTTCTTGCTGAAGACACCTTTAAGAATTAAATGATTGAAAAGAACCATAGAGGCTCTTTGATTATATATTTATGTAGGTATGAGGCAAGAAGCAAAGCTTCAACCCCCATAGAACATACTGGGATATTTTTTGCATATTGTGGTATGCAGAAAATTATATAATTTTCAAGGGTCGAAGTCCAAGAAATCTAATAGTAGTTCAGCTCAAATTTATCAACATTACAACAAGTTCAAATAATATATGTTAGCTTTCTAGAAGCAGAAAGGGCATATCAAAGAAACTAATTTTATTTCTTTGACATCAATATTTTATATTGAATTAGTACCACCATCTTGAATGATAGTTTTAGCATTTTAATTTGCATCTTTTAGTGCAGCACAAATCAAAATAGATATGTTGGAAAACCACTCTAACAAAAACTATTTTAAAACCCTATTTTGAACAATATGCACTTTCTATTAACAATTTATACAAGTGTTTTTTTCAGAGTGTTTCATTCATATTGAACAAAACAAAAGGCATGTCTTTATGCATGCAAAACAAACAAACTTAAAAAAAAACTACCATGCTTATGCTATTCAGCTGAAGGTAAAAAGTGAGCAGTGCAAATATACATAAAGCTAGGATTGGTATAAACAACACAAGTGATTTAGTAAATTAGAAGAGGGAAAAAGTATATAAAGCCGTGAGCCATTTCACTTCAACCTACAATACAAAGCTTGTAGTTAAAATGGGATCCCTAACCCTAAAACTATTCCCTCTCGATTGGCTTGAGATTGATGGCATATTTATGGCTTGGGTCAAAGGAAAGTAGATGACTTAGGAAAGGGGTGAGAGGGTGGTTTCATTGTCGATTGTAATGTTCCCTTTGTATGCATAGTAGTTGGCGGAGGCCCTTAGCTTATTTTAATTCCTATAGGCTAATTGGGAGGTAAAAAGAGAATAATTAATTAATTAAGTTAAGTCTACGTTTGGATGACGTACATTTAATTAGTTACTTTTATAAAGTTAAATAGTTAAAATTAAAAAGCGACTTTTATGGGGCCCAAAATATAAAGTTAAATTATAAAAGTCACTTTAGGAAGGAAATTAAAAGGTTACAAAAAATTAAAAAAAAGCGTATAAAGAGGAGAAGGGGGAAGGGAGAAGGGAAATTTCATTCTTGGCATTTTCATTTCCATAACCTAGTTTGAAGATTGAGCAATGGTTCATATTTCCTACAGAGGATGAAAACCCTAAGGCAAAGACTGGTTTCGAGGATGGAAACCCTGCTAGCCAATTGCAAGTGAATTCACTCAAGGTTCACATGTGTGCTTACTATTGGAGATTATGGAGATTTGATGAAAGGATTTGCAGAGAAAATAAATATTCGATATTGGATTGTTTGCCTAGGCACTATTATTTTATCAATTCTAGCTATGAGATTTATAGAATATATATAAGAAAATATTTATAAAATTTAGAGGACTTTGTGGAGGTTAAAGGGGCCCTAAAATAGGCCGCAACACCCTTTACATCTATCCATGCCTTTCCTTGGCTTTGTAAGACTGTCATACCATTCAAGAAGGGGCTTTGGAATTTTATAAAGGAATGTTGCTGAGTTTTTGGGAGGAGCTGGTTGGTCCAACCTAGCTGCACCCCCATTTGGTGATCAAAAAATGATAAAAGGGGAGTCACATCACTCTTTGTGGAGGCATTGGGATGTTATGAGGTTGTGAAGTCAGTGCAACGGTCTTAGAGGGAGGTGATTGAAGAAAAAGGGGAGTTTGGGGTCAATGATTAATTGCTGAAGTGGTTGTTGTTGTATGTGGGGTGGGTCTTCAGCAATGAGTGCAGTCATAAAAGATCAAAATTTTCACCCATATTATTTTGTAAATGCTTAGTAATCAATTCCAGCAGTTGTATGAGTGCAATTTATGATAGTACATTTGAATACAATGTATTGCAATTATGGTTCTATCATTTGATGAAAATATATGTATGTTTAGTTTGTTGTTTGATGTTCAACCATACAACTGCAAATAAAAAAACATATATACATAGTTAATCAGAAATAAAAACTTCACCATCTACCAGTCATCATTTTATCAAACATTTGTCAAAACAGACGACTTTCTAGCTTGGCACTTCATAGTGGTATTAGAGTTGGTTTTCCTACCAGCCTATTGGGAGTTGGAAAACTTGATGGAAACAGATAACTCATATGCAACCTAGTGAAAGAGCTAATAGGTACTATTAGAGGAAATTTGAGAAGAGGGCAATTTAATTTTCTAGAAAACTCAAAAGAAGGATTTCCTTTTGCAGATTTTCAATTGAGGAATAGGTAGAACTGTAGAAGTACCCATGGATGATAGAGGAAGAATAAATTAAGGGAATAGCACAAAGAAAATACGTAATGATCTTGTTAGAGGAAAACAAAAATTGGCAAATATTTTGACATAAATGTTACAAAACATGAATATGCCCAAGGCTGATCAGAATATTAATAATGGGTAAGCGAGTAACTCTGGAAATAACAAATCAAACAACACCAGGACAATTAATGGATCAACAACTAGACCCTTGATTCCCACATTCCTAAGAAGAGAAGAAATTCTAGAAGGTAGTGGGGGACAGTAGAATTATGTAGAGAGTTATTTGGACTAGTTGCATGTGTATCAGTCATTAGGAGATGAATTTCATGTTACGATGTCTTTGACTAATTTTTTCTTGCTTAAATTGAAGAACAAAGGAGGGAAAGGGGCACACCTAATTAAGACTTACAACAAAGGTTGGGCAAGTTGTTCATACTTGCCTTTGATGGCTCCAATAAATGCACAACTTACACATGACTCAAAAAACTTGGTACATCTCATTAAATCCCATGTTAAAAAATCGTGCAATAAAATATGCCACTCTTCATCTGGAAGGGGATTCCCATGAGTGGTGGTACCATGGGATAGTGACATAGGAACATAGCCTTAAAGACTCATGCAGATCTTAGTTAAAGGTTCATTGATAGGTTTGATAAGAAGGATTTGGAATTGCATTCTAGGGAGCTTGCACAACTAAAATTATGGATCAGTTGATAATTATGTGTCCAATTTTCAGAGACTTTTAGTTATGGTTCTTGATGTGTTCAAAAGGAGACTTACTATTCTTTTTATTGAGGGATTGACTAAACCACTTAGAGGCTGGGTGAAGGCATTTGAACCACCTTCTTTACAAGATGCAATTAAAAAAGAAGCAAATATGAAATTTTCCACTCCTAAAAATAAATTCCAACCCAAGTCATTTCCAGCGAAGAAAGATAAGAAACCTTTTTAGAAGGAATGGCCTAAGAAGACAACCATAGATGACAAAACAAGGAATGAGCTGTGAAGAAAGAAATTTTAATGTCCCTCAATTGGACTTGCCCTAAAATCCGTCTATTTGCCATAGAATTTGCTTGTTGATTAGGTTTAGGATTTCTTCTTTCCAAAAGAATGTCCTTTTAATACGATAACCCTAGATTGGAAGCTGTATTCATCACATTAACAACATACTTGTTAGCATTAATATATTGATATCCAAAATCAGACATAATCATAAATACAGATTGATAAACATAAGAAGAGTCACTCAGCCCATTAGGAGAGGAGAATTCCTAAGGGCCTACGGTCTACCACCTTCCAATGCCCAACCCGTATCTCAGGCCTGTGGGGCAGAATGCCTAGGTGGAACCCTCACTCCTCCATGACCCAACCCTTGCAATGGGCCTGTGGGGCAGACTGCCCAACCCTTGTTATGGGCCTGTGGGGCAACTGCCCAACCCATGGGCCTGTGGGGCGGGTGAGGTTTTTAGACGAACCACTTAAGTTATGACTCAACTCTCCTGGCAGGATTACAAACACAATTCAAACAATCGATATGTAGTCATTAGTATTTCATTTGTATTTACACATTCTAATAAGAGTACTTAATATGATCAAACAGTTCCTTGAGTCCTAAGATGAAGGTATTTCAGAATACAAAACTAAATTGAGAAATATTCATGTCTACATGTTCATTATATTCTTTTGCAATTCAATACATCCTGCAAGTCCAATATTTGCAAAAATCAAATATAAATGTGGATTAATCATCATTAAAGCCATATCTATAGAAGATAAACCATTTGGCCTCTGATTAGTCAAAGACTACACAGTCTGCTTAAGTTCAATGCCAATTTCCAGTATAATGAGTCTATTTCCAAATTCAATATCAAGAAGGCATGGTTCTGACACATTAGAGGGGACTGTGCGCTTTCCAATGAATAAAGCATATTAATTATTTTTAATAATACATAGAACAGTTGGGCATACAAGGTTCATGCAACATTGTTATGTGAGATTGAGGACAACTAAATATTAAAGCTAAGTGAGTAGTCTCACCTGATTGGCTATGTCTTCCCATGACTCTTTATTCCTTAATCGTCTTCCTTCAACCTTATACTGGATTGATCATAGGATGAGGACAAAATATGCATAATCTGCTTATGTTTATATTAAAGAGCCATCATTATTTATAAGTCTTAATAATTGTTGCAAGTATCATTATTGTATATTCACCAATGATTCCCTTATCTACTTAACCATATATATATATATATAATTATTCTTTCCTTATTCATATATATTCTTTATTCATTGATAATGATATTATTCATTATAAGATTTATCTATATCTATGCATATATACTTGTATGCCTATTAAATAATATATATATATAAATTAAATGACTCTATATTCCAATGCATAACAATCATTGTTGCTGCTGTTTTGTTTCTCCATGTTTTTCCCTCTTCCTTATTTTCCTTCCTTCTATTTATACCATTCAAGGTAGGTGACTCATGGGGGGAATGTATTGTTTGGTGAAAGAGGTGACTTTTCATAAAATATATCCCTTTGTTAGATTTAATTGCTACCCTTAAAGACTTATTATCACAATAATATCTATTTTTGAAAATAATATATTATTACTATAATAATGACATTTCAGATTATATACTTATTTTATTATTTTATTTTGATGTTTTATTGAACATATTTTAATATTAAAGTAAAATAATAAAACCAATTTTCAAATAGCTTATTATTATTTTATTCTAATGTATTACAATCTTTGATGTGTAATGATTATAATATTTATTTATTATTATTATTTTTGATATTAAGTTATTTAATACTAAAATGTAATAACAATAATTTGCCTATATATTATTATTATATTTGTTATTTATATATGTTTATATTGATATGGTACACATTTATTTTATATTTAATCTTAATATTTCTATTTATTTTATTTATTAATTTATTAGTATTTTAACACTTGGTCTTTATGGTATTTGCTATTTTGGGGACATGACAAAAATTGTGTTTTTCATGCAAAGAACCATGGGAACTAGGTTGTAGGTGCCTTGGAAGAGGCAAGGTTCACTACATTGAAGTCATCTTTGATACTGAAGAGAAAAAAAAGCAAACTAGTTCAGGGAGTTAACATGAAAAAGAAGAAGCTAAACTAGAAGATTGCAATATTGGAGGAGTTTTAAGAGGGAATTTCGCTACTCTAATAGTTATACTTAGGTACAATCCATTTAGAATTAGAGGAGTATGGCAGGGTTAGAGAGTGATAGTTTTGATTGATAGTGGGGCAACCAACAACTTCATTGATGAGGGCGTAGTAACAAAGAGATGATTGGAGGTGGAAGATTTCGAGGGATTTAGTGTGATGGTTGCAGATATGTTCACTATGTCATGCACTAAAAAGATATCACAATTGAGCATCATGCAAGGCAACTATTGATTTCCATTTAGTAGGCATTGGAGAAATGGATGTAGTTTCGGGGATACAGTTACACTCTCGTGGAAAGTAGTGTGATGGTTGTAGATATGTTCACTATGTCATGCACTAAAAAGATATCACAATTGAGCATCATGCTAGGCAACTATTGATTTCCATATAGTAGGCATTGGAGAAATGGATGTAGTTTCGGGGGTACAGTTACACTCTCGTGGAAAGCACTCTTAGAATTTTTAGACCATGGAGGTAAAATTTAAGGCAAATGGAAAAAAAATAGTGTTTAGAGTCATGTCAAATGAAGCACCTAGGATAGTCATTGCAAAAAAGATGGAGGCTCTTTTTCGACATGGTGAGGTCACATGGGCAGCCTAATGTTTTATTTCTACCAAAGCTTCTTTAGAGGATAAGAGAGCCTATCATATTGATATCTTGTCTTTGTTGGATAAACATAGTCTAGTGTTTGGCGACATTACTCTAGGTAGGCCACCGGATAGGAGCTTTGAGCATGTTATTGAGTTAGAGGAAGGGGTCAAGCCTGTCATAACAACTCCTTATCACCATCCAAAATGACATAAGGAAGAAATAGAGAAAGCAATCAAATAGCTACTTGACATGGGACACATTAGACCTAGTTCCAATCCTTTTGCTTCTTCAATGGTTTTGATAAAAAAAGATGGGACCATGAGAATATGCATTGATTATAGGGCTGATACAGGAGCATCTGGGTCCACGAAAAATCTTGTCACCAAAAAGAGAGTTTCCCTATTTTTTGTTGGTGTTGTTTTGTTTGCAGCAATAGAGGATTAGATTATGAAGAATGCTTATGTGTTCATGGACAACTGAACATATGAGCTTGAAGAGTTGAATGGGTGTCTACATTTCAAGTTTGGGGAAGATCTAATGACAATTGAGCAAGTTATGGAGTTGTGGAGTTTTGGCCTGCACCTGAACTTTGCAAAACTTTTGGTCCCATCCAGATCCCCTTTGAATCCCTACAAGTCCGTTTGGACTTCATTCTTTTGCTGATCACTAGTGCAATTTGAGTTTTCAGAATTTCCAACCCTTACTAGTCCTGCAGAACTTCCTTGCTCAACCAGACCTTATTCAGTTCTCATTCAAATCCTCGCATTTCTCGATGCGACTTAAATCCCCGCAAGATTTCGATTGTCCCAATTTCCCCGCAAAGCTTGCTAATGCGAAAATTTACCTTGCATCCGGACCTCATCTAATTACCTTCCGTTTTCTTGCATCTTGATGACTCATGCTTTCCCGCAATGTCTCAATGATCCTTACTTCCCTACATGGTTGGTCTATGACAAAACTTCACTTGCCAATGGGATAGATCTTGATGCCCTTCAAAATCCCACAATGTACAGATGTACTTGATTCTCCTACATGGTCAACGAAGATGAGTTTCTAGGTGTCGATAACATATCCACTTACCCCTTAGATTTTCACAATCATGCCCAAAATGCTAGAAAATGCCAAAGTGATAGTTACAACGGCTTGCATGCAGACTTCATAGATGATTAAGAGTTTGACACGTGTCCCATAATGCCTGAGCATGGTGTAACTAACCTTTCTCCATGTCATATGCTATAAATTAGTGTTTAAGCTCATCTAGAGGATGCTTTTTAAGGAGAGTCTTCTACAAAGATTGTAAATCTGCAATGCAGAGTTAGAAGATTTTGATGAGTAGAAGCTAGGGGGAGCTTGCTTGGTAGATGTAGGTGAATGTTGTAACTCTTTGAAGCTAGGGAATGTATGAAGGCAAGTGTGAATGCCTATACTCCTGTTGTAATAGATTTGTTGCATGTCAATAAAGAGAATGTTTCAATATTGCATGTCAATAAAGAGAATGTTTCAATATTGAGCTCTGTGAAATGTGAGTCTGTTGCTTGCATGACTAGGTGATCTAGTAAGACCCCCTAGTCATGATTGCACCAAGTCGTATTAGAGTGGGTATGCTTGCTGGGAGGTTTGCAAAGATGAGTTGTGTGAGAGGGTTGGGGTTGTGTGAATGGCTGCAAAAGTCTTGTAACTATAAAGCAGAGTGAGGTCGAGTGGGTTGTCCTCTAGCAGAGATAAGGTTGGGTAGAAGGTGTAGAGTTCCTCCACTGAGAGAGAGATTGGGTAGAGGAAGCATCTTCTAGAATCTTTGTTGGGTAGGGGATAGGTTGTGTGTGAGGGTTTTGTTGTAGGTATGAAAGAGTGCTTGTAACCACTAAAAGTGTGTGTAGGTTGCAAAGGTTGCATTTGTGTAGAGATGGCGATGAGGAAGAGTATGGGGTTTATTTTGGGAAAAGTCCTTGAAATTTCAGTCCTTGTGAGTAGAGAAAGAGTGTACAAGAAAAAAGATTAATGAGATGAAGGGGATGCTGAAAGGTTTGAGGAAGACTAGAGTAGCAGTGGAAAGGAGAAGAGAAGAGGAAAGGGTGGGTGAGGTTCAGTCCCATTCTTTTTATGATAAAGGTTTGTGTGTTGATGAACCTAAGCGTGCAATAGAAGAGGAAAAGGTTGCAGTAGAAGGTGAAGTTGCAACAACATGTCTTGTTGAAGGCATGGAGAGTGTGGTGAGTGAGGTTGCAATAGAGGCATGTTTGAGTGAAAGCATGGAAGAAGAGAAGAAAGGAATTGCAGTTGAGGTTGTTGTTGTAGCAAAGGTAGATGAGAAGAAAGATAAAAATGTAGCAGATGCTGTGGAATGTCCTTTTGAGGACATGAAAGTTTCAAAAGATGGAAGTGCATTTGAGAATGCAGATAAAGAGGTTGCAACAGAAGATGAAATAGAAGTGAGAAGGTGAAGAATGTTGAGTAGAGGAGTAGTTGGAGGAGGAGGTCGGGCTATGGTGGACATGGGTCCATGAGAGGGAAGAAGAGAGCAAAACAAACTGGGTGGAGGAGGATGGTCTATGTCTAGCTAGATGCTAGAAGAGGCGAAGTAAGAAAGTTTCCAATGTACCTGGTCAGTGATGGAGTTTGTTGTAGGTTGTGTGCAACCTGGAAGGGTAGTTCTACAGTCTACTAATCAACTCCATTTTGTGAGCTATGCTCACAAACCTCTTACCCGACGTATTTGATGCTAGAGCATTTGAGTCCACGAACAATCTTGTGTCACCAAAAAGAGTTTTCTTGTTTTCTGTTGGTGTTGTTTTGTTTGCAGTAGAGGATCAAATTCTGAAGAATCCCTGTGTTCATGGACAATTGAACATACCAGCTTGAAGAAGAGCCAAATGGTGTCTACATTTCAAGTTTGGGGAAGATCTAATGAAAATTGAGTAAGTTATGGAGTTGCGGAGTTTAGGCCTACATCTAAACTTTGCAGAACTTTTGGTCCCATCCGGATCCTCTCTAAATCCCCACAAGTCCGTTTGGACTTCATTCTTCCGATGATCACTAGTGTAGATTGAGTTTGCAGAATTTTCGACCCCTATCAGTCCTGCGGAACTTCCTTGCTCAATTGGACCTTATTTGGTTCCCACTTGAATCCTCATATTTCCTGATGCCACTTGAATCCTTGCAAGATGTTGATGGCCCTAGTTTCCCCACAAAACTTGTTGATGTGGAATTTTACCTTGCATCCAGACTTTATTCGGTTACCTTCCATTTTCTTGCATCTCGATGACCATTGATTCCGTGCATCCCAATGACCCATGCTTTCCAGCAATGTCTCGATGGCCCTTATTTGCCCACATCATTGGTCGATGGTGGAACTTCACTTGCCAACGATATAGATCCCGATATGCTTTGAAATCTTGCAATGTCCAGATGGACTTGATTCTCCCACATTGTCAATGAAGACGAGTTTCTAGGTGTTGATAACATATCCACTTACCCCTCAAATTTCCGCAATCATGCCCAAAATGTTGGAAAATGCCAAAGCGACAGTTTCAATGACTTGCACAAGGACTTCATGGATGAACGAAAGCTTGACAAGTGTCCCATAATGCTTGTGCGTGGTGCATGCATGTGTTAACATTTTTATTAGGAGTTGCAGACCTAATTGAGGGAAGTGTTGAGGGAAGTGTTTTCAATATCCAAAAAATGATCTCCATGGTTATGCATGCACTTGTTAAAGCATTGATCACTTTTGAAGTTGAAAATTGAAAACATTCATAGAGGTGCATGTTGGGTGAAGAAATAGATAAATTTGTATGCAAAACTAGGAAATGCATTGTTAGAGGTGCACTTGTATAAGGTAGACAGAGTTTTAATTTTAAAGAACTGATTTTCACTATGCGGCACACCTTAAATGAAGAATGACTTTGGTTTTGAAAAAAACATGAAGACTATGTATAGGTGTGCACCTTTATAGGAAATGATCAAACAAGTCTACAAAAAGCAATATCAATTGTAAGGTGCACATATAAAGAAGAATGTGTTTGATTTTTTGAAGGGAAAATTTGTGCTATAAAGTGTGCATCTGATAAGGTAGAATGAGGTTGAATTCTCAAAGGATTCATTCCCATTTTGAGGAGTGATCCCATGTAAGGAAGAATTCATTTGAATTTTTGGAAGACAATTATAATATTAGATGCATACCAGAAAGTTGGAGAAATGGATGTTTGATTTCAATAAAGGATGAAAGATATTATAGGTGTGCACCTATTAAGGGAAATCTAAATTGAGTTTAGATAAGAAAAATGCTTGCATTCATAGAAGTGTGCCTACATGGGCAAAATACCAAAATTAGGAGTCAAGGTTTGGAATCAAATGTTTGATGCATGCTAGGAAGTGATTAGGTAGTATTTGATTGTCAAAAGCAAATGTCGTTGGTTCTTAACATGAGTGTCTAAGTACACAATGTTCTTCGATAATGCGATTGTTTTACTATCAATAGTGTTAGGGTTTCACAACATTTGAAGTTACAATTTTCAATACAAGGTTGTGGTTAGAGTTTGATGTATTATCAACATAATTAGGGTTTTCAAATTCTAAATATCAAATACTTGAATTTTAAGAGTGTCTTTAAAGGATTTGCCATGATTAGAACTAGTGTTACAAGACTCAGACCCACCTCGGACTTGGCAAGCTGATTTGTGATTTGGACTTGGATTCAGAGCCCAGACTCGACAAATTGAAAAACACAAGAAATTCAGAGATTTTTTAAGGATTTAAAACTTGTTTCATGCACCCTTTAATAAATAAACCTTAAAGACACTATAACCTCATCAAATAAGTATAAACATACATCGATCACATAAGTATAAACTCAAATTTTAGCTAAAGGAAATAACACATTTAGATATATAAATATTGTCAAATGTATACAAAACTCATGGAATATGAAATCCATGGCATCAAAACAAATATCAAAACTAAAAATATAAGTCTATGGCTCAGAGTAGCTTGCATTACTCATCCCAACATCACAACAAGTTATGCACTAGCGTATAAGATAGTTCTTGGATGATGATGTAGCGATGATATTTGCTTGTGTCTCAATGATTGGTGTGTATATTCAAGTGAGGAATTTATTATTAAAGTTTTCTTGAAGCCTTCAAGGCTGCATGTTTTGTTGTCAAGCTCATTAACAAACAAGAATGGTTAAGTTAAAAGATAAATGGTTATGTTCTAGTTTGACCTTAGCTAGCTTACTAATAGATGGGATTGTTCTATGAGTTCCTTGTGTTGGGCATGATTGATACATTTTTGCATTATGAAAATGGCATTTCTTGCCAACTATGACTTAACTTGTATTCAACAATACAATGATTGTAGTATGCCAACTTTTCCTGTGGCCGTCCTTGTATACTAAACAAGTTGTCCAAGACTCCAATGTATGAAACAAGATAATCCTTGATTGTGGCTTTGATTGTGAAGATGCAGAGATTTGCAACAGGGGATATGTATTTTGTAGGTTTTATGATCATGATTCATCATTGGCCTATTACATGCTTAGACATATAGTTTGATGGGGGTTTGGGGGAAACACTCCAATGGGGTCTAGGGGCAACGCCCCTCCCGGGGCTTTGGGGTAGCGCCCCTAGTGGGGTCAAAGGGCAGCGCCACATAGACCTTCAAAACCACACAAACCTTCATGGTGCACACCATTTTCATATTTTTTTGTAAATCCTAGGTGGGCATGTCATAAACCAAACAAGTCTTGACCCAAAGACAATAATTTAGTAATGCATATCTTCTAGACTCAGCGAGTTTGGCGAGTCCACTTGACTCGGCAAGTTTGGTGAGTACTCAGCTTCCGAGTCGCTGAGGGTGGCTTGCCTGGGGACTTGACGAGTCTATGTGAGCCTTGTAATAATAGAACAAAGGAAAAGTTTCATCAAAATCACCATCTAGAGCTTCCTGTTAGTAGTCTATTTAGTTGGAGCTATTTATTGCCTAGACTATTTTTAGTTTTCTCTAATTTCAGCCCAATATACTTTTTGAGGAGTCACTATTATTAGATTATCTTCTAAAAGATCTATTCAAAATCTGTAGTAATCTTTATTGGGAGTCTAATTGAAGACTACCGAAGGTCAAATTTAGTATTAGTGGATTAAATTTTGTAGTAAAATCTTTCTTTGCATGCAAGCAATGTATTCTTAGGGTAGAATTTGTAGTTAGCTTTTTTTATTATTTTTCATGCAATAGTTTTGTAAGCATTATAAATAAGTGCTTTTGGAATTTAGTTTAGGGTTTAGTATTGCTAATCTAGGATTTAGAATTGAGTATCATTCATTTAATATAATTTAGTAATGCATATCTTCTAAATTGCTATTAAGATGTTTTGTATAATTTGTTATGTGTGCCGAGGTAGATTAAATTGCTTTTATTCAGTTTGCATGCTTTGTATTGTAGGTTTACTCAAAGTTGGAGATTGTGTGTTTATACTAATTCCTTAATTCAATCTATCAAAGCATTTGTGTCCTTGTGTTTAATTGAGCTTATTCAAATCCTTACATGTACTTGCATTGCTCAGTCTCTGCTTTTAGTTGAACAATGTGAGTGTGATAATTGTAGGATTTACGTTTAGTCAAAAAAGTGTTGGCGTTTCAAATCGCACCTCTGGAATGCGTTTTGGAAACAGACAGCTATGTGCAGTAAACTGCTCTTCGAATTAGGAGGGGAAGCTCTCTCTTTTGCTGAGTTGCATAAAGAAAAGTAATCTAAACTTAATTACGCCTATCTTTTTGGTTCAGCTGCGAGAACACAAGGTTATAGAACACTAGATGTTGTGGCTGAGGTTTTCCCTTTAATGAAACTAGACAGCTACAACTTAACCTACGCTTAAAACGTTTCCACCCTCTCAAGTAAACGAAGAGCAAGAGAGTTTGGAAATGGACGAGTTTGATTTCTAACAGAGATACTTAAACAAACTATTCTTCAACATACGTTTTATGGCAAGCTAAAAAAGAGATCATAAAAGTATTACGGAAATACGAGACTTTTATTTCAAGGCAGACAACGCACGCTCAAGATTTTATTTACTCATACTTCTAACACAAAACAAAGAGACGAAAATTTGAGATATTTATATCAAGGTAGACAAATCACGCTCAAGATTTTATTTACTCAAGTTTTTGGAACAAGGATTACAACTTCGGGACAGCAAGTTGTAGCAACACGCTTGCAATATGCGATCAACCTAACTATAATCAACACAACACATGCACTAAACAAGTATTTGCAGCTAAAGAGGCATGCAAACTTGCTCTTTACACAAAGTGAACAATACTAGACGATAACAAAGAGAAGGTACTATGACACTTATGTCTTGTTATCACAAGCACGGTTAAACTAAAATGAGCAAACACTGCTCTTATTTATAACTAAGCAGAGGAGTAGGGAACCCTAAAATCTCCTTGCTTTTACAACTAAGACTTGCCAACATGCAAGCTTTATTTCTAAATCTAGAAGAGATTAAAACATCTAACCCTAGAAAGCGTTTAAAAATGGAAAGTGCCAACTCGTGACAACTTGTTACAATTGTTTTCCTTCTTCTTCAAAGAATGGATAAGGATGGAGATGAGAATAGAAAGAAAGCGTGAGATAAGAATGGAAAGAAAGCTTGGAGAAAGCTTCTAGAAGATTGTCGCTTTAAATCTCTCACACATCCGCCAAAAAGCAGGAAACTGCCTCTTTATCGGGAGTGTTGATACTATCTTTAGCTGTATTCCGCTTTCTAGGATCTTCTCCTTTGTTGCGATCAAACTTAGTGAATCTTTGACATCTTTAGCTTCTTTCTGAGTTTTGTTCTTGAAAAACATCGCTGCCTCAAAAGATGACTTGATAACTTGGTGGCTCTGCAACTTTATGCATTCTGACACTTCACTTGATTTTCCTATGAAAGAGTTTTGCACAACTTTTTGTGACACTTGTCCTTTCGCTCATAGCACTCCCTTTGCACGTTCTTCAATTGAGATGATGATGTTTTATGTCCATGATGACATTGAAAATCACTTCCCAACGTTATTTGTTCAGATAATTATGATACAACACTTGTTTGGCTCTGAATTCGATGGGAGAGTACTCTATGCTGAAAAACATGAAGATTGACTGTAAACTTGACTATGCTCGGATAAGCTCAGCACAAACCCTAAAAATACTTTGCTGATTTTCCTCGTCAAACGGATGAATATTTTGGAATTTTTTCTGAGATATGGGTTTTGTTTAGAATCTCATTACAAGCAAACCCAGATCATCCGTTTTTGAAAATCCTGAATGAAGACTGAAAAAGCAGCAAACCCTAATTTTCTCCGAAAAAAGCAGAAAAAGTTGGCATCTGGGTATCGTTCATGAGCACATTCTGGATGAACCCATTTGGTTAGATTTTGAAAACCTCGAAGTTTTACTGAAAAAGCAACCACTTGAAGTTTCACTGAAAAAGTAACCACTTGAAGTTTCACTGAAAAAGCTGTGATATGGGTTTTGTCCAGAAGAAGGTTTAGCATAGACCCAGAAGATTGGAAGTTGTAAAATTTGAAGTTTTCTCTGACATGCAAGATAAAGAGCGATTGCTGCAACCTTGAGAAAATTCTTCAAAAATTATCCAGAAGATAGAACTAGTATAAATCAGCTTGCTGAAAATTGAAAACAATGGCCTCCTTCTTCAAAGATTTGGTGTTTTGGATGAAAAAAGTGTGAAAAAGCGAATCTTCTTGAGTGCTGATCTGAAATATTACGAAAAACCAGCAAGTTAAACTCTTGAATCTTGAAAATAAGGGTTTGAAGTTGCTGCTCTATTTCTCCTTGAAGATACCTGCAAGAAAATAATGAAAAATAAAACACAAAAGTGCTTTAAATATGCTTTGCCTTGAGAAAATGACTTTCTTTTGCCCTAATTCCTCAAAACCCTAATTCAAGATTGTGTAATGAACTTAGACTTTGGTTTTCAACTTCAATTTTTGAAATTTCCAAAAATTTGACTAAGGCATGAGAAGTTGGGCGCCTTTTTTGAGATATGCCATCCTTTTTTCCAGACTCAATTTTTCTCCATTTTCAACTTCTATTCAATTTTCAACCCTACTTTGACTCTGTCTTCCGGCTTTCAGATTGATCCGGCAAATGAGCTGAATGTTGCATTTGCGAAGCCTGGTCGAATCTGACAATATTGTTCTAGAGACGTCGTCTGCTAAAACCTTCATTTTATCCTTTGAATTATCAGGTGCCTATCCTTGAAAAGGGCGCCCATTTTCTTCAGAGTTAGTTTTTTATTTTGGATTTTCACTGTTGCTTCCAATTTTGTCTTCTCACTCTTTTCTCCTCTGTTCGCCTGACGATATCTGATGACTGCTGACTCTGACGGACGAGCTGATGGATTCGTTGGAGAGCTAGATCCAGTCTGACGAAGTCATGTTGGAGAAGTCTTTTGCAAATTTGATCATTTGACTTCTCAAAAGTTTGGGCGCCCTTCTTCTCCAGGGGCGCCCATGTCTACCAGTGTTAGAATATTTTCATCCTTTTTCACTTCAAAGTTCTAAACACCTCTCATCATGGCCCCTGTTTGATCTGACTTCACTGAAAACTGAGTGGTCTGACGAGCTGACGAAGACATCCGCTACGAAGCTGATGAGAATCTGAACAATGTTGCCTGGGAGAGCCAATCCTAACTTCATCATCTGACCTTCCAAAAAGATGGGCGCCCTTCTTCTCCAGGGGCGCCCATGTTTAGCAGTAGAAATTTTTATGCAATTTTCAACTTTCAACCTCGTTTGACGTGCTTTTCTTGTCTTTGACTGTCAGAACAAAATTTTTTCTAAGGCATGGGAGTATAGGCGCCCTTCTTGACTGGAGGCGCCTGGATTCACCAGAGTTAGACAAATTTTGCATTTTTCAACTTTTTCAAATTATTATCTCCTTTCTCCATTTTTCTTGCACGTTCACCGTTGACAGCTTCTGCTTGATACTTGAACATCTGATTTTGACACCTGGCAGCTGATTGACCTCCATTGATGACCTTGGATCCCTGAAACAGCTTCTGAAAAAGCAGAATAGACCCAGTAGGGTAAAACTGATCTTTTTGTGATTCTGACTGCACCAGCCTAATGAGGACGTATTTTAAGCCAATCGAAATCAGTCTTAACCCTAACGGTCAAACTTTCTATTTCTAGAAAATTTGACAAGTATCCATTTGGTAAGAAACCCAGAAAAACCTAGAAAAAGTTTATATTTTTAGAAAACTGCTAAAAATAGAAATTTTCCTAAAATTTAGGGATGAAAAACTGAAATCTGGGTATTGTAGATTTGGTCGCTCTGAGCCGACCCAGATTGTCAGATTTTGAAAATTTCAAGCTTATGATCTGTTGACGTGTTTTTTATGACGACATCAACACAGAATAAAAATGCCCAACGGTCATTCTATTCTCTCTTGATCAAAGTATCCCGCATGCTAAGATTGCTTGAAAGTTCATGCGTTCAACTCCAAGGTTCCTTTTATTGCGAATAGACTCAGTTGGTTGATGTGAATATGCTGGGTATTCCAAGGGGACTTACGTGAGTTGCTCATTCAGAAGAAAGGATCTTCAAATTTCGGGAGATTTGTCGATGATGCTTGAGTTCTTAAACTAATCAGATAATGCTGAATGTAAAAGGATATAAGGATAAGAGATGCTACCATCTACTCCTCAAGGGTGGAGGACGAGGATCGGCTTAAACAATCTTCGAACCAGACTTTGCTTCGTCTCCCTTCGGACAACTCTGACAAAGTTGGTGCAATCTTCAAAGGATGAGTAGGATGTTCAAATTGTGATTCAACATGTGCACTCCGTCACAATGATGCAAGTGAACACACGAATCACAACTGAAGTTAGGTACTGATATTCCAGTTGACCACACAAGGCGAAATTACCATCAGCAAGCCCGCTAGTGGTATGGATGAAAGAAGATATGCTCAAACCACAACGCCACACTCCACAACTAACAGCTACTTGCATAAAATAAAGTCTACTCTACTCTATCTACTTGAATTGGAAAGACGAACAAGCCTTACTAGCTACTCACAATAGAAGATAGAACCACCAAACAATGATAAATCTTTATATTATGAGAGTGTTCACAACAACATTTTACAAAGTCCTCAATGGGAAAACTTCCTTTCCTCTTCAATCTAGACTATGCAATCTATGCTATGCTACTTCTATTCTAATTTCTATCTTCTATACTCTCTGATCTAACATCTGCTTCCCATTTTTACAAATGAGGGGGGATGCCCCTTTTATAGTTGGCCCAGTCCAACGGACGGCTTAAATTGAATTACAATGAAGGGCTCAGATTGAGCCATATATGCCCTAATTAGGGTTTTTGCCCTAAAAACTGCCACAGAGAGGAGTGGGGCAATGAATGCATCGAATATTCTCTACTCCTCTGCAGGAACCATTATCTGCAATTAATGCCCACTGTCTTCTTCTAGAAGATTCTCGTCCAGAAACGTGTTCCCACTATTCTTCTCTGCCAATTCTGTTGCGTTAGGAGGCAACACTTGGTTCAAATCTTCCTTGCAAAAAGCTCTTCTGCGTTGATTCTTCTTGTTTCTCTCACATTTCTTTAGCCCACTGCCTTGGGCGCATTTGCTTCTTTTGCATCACGTTCTTAGTGTCTTAGCCAAATCTTCACTGTCGTTTCTTCTTTCCTTGGGAACCTTTTCAACTTTGTCCCGACACTTAGCCATTTCTTTCAACATCTTCTTCCTGCAAAACGAACAAAAAGAAGAGCATCAGAACATTAAAAACTCACTTCACTTACCTAGTTCTCATGTTCTGACTGATTGATCTCCGGATCTT
Source organism: Sequoiadendron giganteum (assembly GCA_007115665.2). Lineage (NCBI taxonomy): Eukaryota > Viridiplantae > Streptophyta > Pinopsida > Cupressales > Cupressaceae > Sequoiadendron > Sequoiadendron giganteum. The sequence continues at coordinate 115,875,072 of CM021104.1, read as the reverse complement.
GATAGAGTTCATCATTTCCAACAAACTTTTATAACTTTTCAACATCTGAATGCTTGATGTTCTAGCTTCATTTCATCTTCAAATTCTTCTATGCCTTGGACAAATTTCATTTCTACCCAGTGAGTGTATTTGACCCCTTGAGCTTTACTTTACCATGCCTTAGAAAATTTATCCCTCAGAGCCTTAGGAAATTTGTTAAACGGGTGCCAGGCCGAAATCTCTGCCGAAACAACACAAGCAAGGTGTGGAAGAACCTCAAATCATCTCCCAATGAGAAATATCCAATAACCAGAAGAAATTTCCCCTCAGAAATCATAATTTCCATGTGTATCCAGACGAAGGGGTAAGTTTAATTTTTATTATTTTTGAAAAAATAATAAAAATTACTAAGGTTTGTTTCATCTTGATTCCGGGTGCACTTCACACCTGCAGCCTCAATTTTTAAATCCTGGTGTTCCTCATATTTTCGAAGAATTTCTCCAGCTTATATCACCTTGCATCTGGAAAGATTAATATTAATACATCCTCTAGGTGCATCCCTTGTCCTTGCCCTTGCCTTAGAAAATAAAAATGTCTTCAACTCCATCTTGGGCGCACTTCACAAGGCCTAGTTTATTTTATCCACCTTAGAAATTTCCTTCAAGTCTCAGCCACTTAACTTCTACCTTGAGGGCGCATTTAGCTAGGCAAGCTTCAATTTTAATGCCTTAGGCATTTTTCCTATCATCTATCAATCTCCCCAAGGTTTGGGCGTATTTTGCCTAGGGAGTTTTCATCTCCTTGCCTTAGAAAATATTTGAAGTCATCTTGTTTCACCTTGAGGGCGCAAATTTCCATGTCCCCTTTCATTTCATGGGCGCATTTCACCTTTGGAGATTTCATTCTCTAAAGTGGGCGCATTTAGGCATGTCTACTTTTACTTTCATACTTAGAATATTTTCACATCATTTCTTGGCAACTTTGGGCGCATTTTAGCTGGGTGGCTTTTGTTTTTGCCTTAGAATATTTTCGGCCTTCTACTCACCTTTGCTGGGCGCATTTCCACCTTTGAGCTTTCATTTTTTTTTTGTGACTTAGAATACTTTCAACCCTCACTTCCCTCATGGGCGCATATAAAAGGGTATGCCGCCATTTTCATGACTTAGATAATTTCTAAGTCCCACTCTCCTCATTCTTGGCGCATCCAGCATGTGGCATTCTCATTTGTAATGCCTTAGGCGTTTTTACTCTTTCAGCAACCTTGGGCGCATTTCCACATGCAAGCTTCCATTTTGTGACTTAGAAAATTTCCATGCCTTCATTCCTTGCTTGGGCGCATTTTAGGGGGGCTACTTCCATTTCCATGCCTTAGAAATTTTTTATGACTTTCCTCTATGACCTGGGTGCATTTGAGGGGGTGAGGAGGAATTTGCAAACACTTAGAGACTTTTTTAAACATCCTCCATGCTGAAGGCGCATTTCATCTAGGCTGGAGGAAATTTTATCAACTTGGGCGCATATGACATAGGGAGAAGGAATTTTCCACGCCTTTATGACCTTTCACCTCCCTTGGGTGCATTCTAGCATGTAGACTTCCATATGAGGGCGCATTTCACCATGTATGAAGGAACTTGTTTGCCTTAGCGCATTTTCTTGCTTGTTATCCTTGCTTGAGGGCGCATTTAGGGGTGGCTACTTCTGTTTCATACTTAGAAAATTTTCAGGCTATCATCCTTGATGTGGGCGCATTTCCACTAGCATGCTTCCATTTTGAGTTGAGGGCGCCTTCTGATGGTGGAGCTTTCGTTTTATACTTAGAATATTTTGACCTCTTTAGCTTGCCTTCACATTCTATTTTTAGTAAGTCTCTGCTATTTTGACCTCCACAGCCCCGTCTGTCATGCATTTTACACCATGTGATCTCCTTTGCTTGGTGGACTCGTTTTCGCCTGTCCTACATGCCAACTTGCTATTTATAGCCACCTGCTATTTATAGTAAGCCCTTGACTTTTTGACTTCCACTGCTTCGTTTGACTTGAATTTTTCGCCAAGTGGTCCTCATCACTTTATGAACCTGTTCACACCTGCCCCTCGTGTTGACCTGCTATTCATAGCCCTGTTCTGGAGACGACTTACTATAAATAGTAAGTGCCTGGATTATGCCCAAATTTTACTAGTAGATTGCCTGAAGGATGCTGATCGCAGTGGGATACCTTCATTTCTCGAAATTCTGGCCTTCTACCCTACTTTTTAGGCATCGAAGATGGAAACCCTAATCTGACTTGCATGTGGCTCAAATGACCTTAGTTTGACTTGATTTTTGTCGCCTGCTGCTCTGCTCGTGAAACTGAAGTGTCGGGGAGCTGCTGGAGTGAACCTGCTAAAAATAGTAAGTGTCCGGAAAGTGGTCAACCGGATGTTGGATGAATTTGCATGTCACAGCGCCCGTGGGATCTCAAAAAACCCAGAAAAACCTAGAAAACTGGTCAGCATGCGGGCACTGGCTAAAAATAGTAAGTCCCTGAAAACTGATCTGTTCCACTTGCATGTCATATCATTGCGAAGCTCTCGCAAAACCCACATGGAATATCCGGACATGCATTGAAAATTCCTACATGCAAACCCTAAAATTAGCTTCGAAAGGCTGAACTCTGAAAGTCACCATCTTGGCTTGCATGTTACACCATCGCGAAGGTCTAGAAAAACCCAGATCAATTCTCCTGTCATTTATCGGAGAATTGTATGTTGAAGCCCTGAAAATAGCTCGTGAAGCCAGAACTGCTAAAAATAGCCAGTTGTCTGAATCAACTCGAATTTCATGTGTAGGCCCTTGGAAGCTGCCTGAATGTGTTGAAGTAGTTAGAATCTCGAAATCCTGATGAAAAGCTCACAGATTGAACACTTACTAAAAATAGTAAGTCGTCAGAACATGATGAAAATTCAGTGGGAGCCTGTTGGAAGCCTTCTGAAAGCAATGTTAAGCTTAGCTGTCAATTTATCAACTTGATTTAATCTTAATCCAGCCTGAAAACCCTAACTTCACAGATTCACTTCAGACTCAGCCAAAATTTCAAATTAGGTCAAATACAAAAACATCCCCAGAAAAATAGAGAAATCAGAGAGAGAGAGAGAGAGACGCAAAACAAAAGCCAAAAGATCAAAATGGAGCAAAAATTGGGGGTCCCCATTTGAATGGGGCGATGTGTGAAAAAAGGTCACAACATGACCCCCGTGCAAGACATGCAGACCCCCATTTTGACCTTGTCTGACAAATTTAATAGTATCTTGACTCAATTCTTCAAAATGCTCAAGTGTAGCGAAAATTTTAATTTGGGGTACAACAAAAAGCAGAATTTTTTTTTGCCTTTTGTTGAAGTGCATGTCAGTCTTTTCCCTTAGGCAAATTCAAAAAAGGCACTTTTAGGTTTGTTCATCACACTTGAATCACCCCAAATAAACATTGTACAGATTGTAAAAGGAAAGTGCATATTGTTTAGATTGGGTTCGTTTTTGTTAGAGACATATTCCCCTTGTAATTTGAAGAGTGGTTCTATCACACATTTGTTTAATTTTTAGAAGGCTGAGCATGCTTTTGGAAACAATATGCTGTTTTGCCCAGTCTCTGTTCAATACTGATGTAGAAGCTTGAAAATACAGGTCAAAGACAAATGTGTTAGTGCTGAATCTACAATAAACTGAAGAATCTGTGGAAAACCTACTAAAGTGCCACACTGCTGATGACGCTTAATGACCCTGCTGTTTGTGACTGATACTTGGCAATGTCATTGTGGATGAAGGTCACAAAGGCTGCAATTTTCAAACATTTGCAAACCAAAATAACTGAAACCTACTAAAAATAGGGATTGCTGCAAACCACTGACAGCACTCGGAGACCCTACTGATTGTTTGCTGTGCTTTTGATGTCTTTGAAAACTCTGACCAATCCTCTCACAGTGTGCACCTGAACCCTTGTTAGGCATTTTTTTCTGTTTTATACTTTCTAGGGCAAAACTAAGGCATGCACTAAGGCTTGTTTAGGCCCTAGGGTACTTTAAAATGCTTCAGACTTTTAGGGCACTATGTCTGCTGGCGCTTTCTGCAGGTAAAGGAATACATTTTTCTGATTTTTCATTTTTTGTCCTGTCTGTTCACTAGCTCATGCTAGGGTTTCATATGGCCTTGTTTTGGCTTTATGAAATTTTGGTCAAATGGGTTTATGGTGCACACTCCTGGTCATTTTGACCCTTTTTTTGTTTCAGATTTTAGAGCTTGCCTGACTATGGTGTGCGCTCAGCATTATTTTGCCCATTTTGAATAATTTGATATACATTTTGACAAGAGTGAGGTCTGGTTGCACATTTTGAAATTTGAAACTTCTGCCCCAGCGGCAAGTGGCACATACTTTAGGTTTTGTGTCCACTTTTTGAATTATGCAATTTTCTGTACTTTTAGCCTTTAGGGTTATGTCGTGTTTTCAGCTGTGAATTGTCCCTTCGTGCATTTCAAACAAGTTTTTGGTCCTGCCTTATTCTGGCATGTCTTCAGGGATCAAGTGTCATTTCCTTCTCTTTGCTGAAAATTCCATAAACCCTAGCTATTTTAACAAGTGGGCAGGTCAATTTTTTGAAACAGAACGATGCGTAGGCTCTCATGCAACTAAATACAGAACTCTTTTGATTGAAATCAGTCCTTCAAAACCCTATGAGCCTACTGAAATCCTCTTTATCAATCCATATGTCTGAAGATTACTGTTTCACTTGAAAAATCTGCTATAAATGAATGTTAATTGAAGAAGCTATCCTCAAAACCTTGTGTTCCAGATTTTAGGGCATCCCTGATTATGGTGGGTGCGCAGCAGTACTTTGTCCATTTTGACTGGTTTGACACATTTGGTGAGGGTGAGGCCTGTAGTCTAATTTTTTGAAATTTTAAAGTTCTACCCTAGTGGCCAATGGCATGTGCTTCGATGTTTGTATCCACTTGTTGAATTATGCAACTTTCAGTCCATGTAAGGTTACAGCATTGCTCAAAGCTGCGGATTGCCCCTTGGTCCTTTTTGAAGTTTCAAACAAATTACAGCATTTTGGCATGCCTTTAGGGATCAATTTTCTTTGCTGAAAATTTCTCAAATCCTAGTTGTTTTAAGAAGTTGGCAAGTCAAGTTTTTGAAACTGTAAAACACTAAAGCCCTCACACAACTAAATACAATCCTTTTTTGATGGAAATCAGTCCTTCAAATCTAGGGGACTGCCAAAAACCTCCTCAATACTACGTGTCTGAAGATTGTTGTTTCACTTGCAAAATTTGCCATAAACAAATGTCAATTGAAGAAATCTTCGAAATCAGAACCTGCTATAGGCATGCTTGGATGAACCACAGTTGCTGCTGTAGATGGGTCTCAAACAAAGATTTGAAAATTGGAAAATAAGCTTGAAACTTCGCTGTTACATCTGTGTTGATCTCTACAAAGTGATCTTTTGACTCGAAAATTGATGCTATATAAAAAAAATTGTATCGGTACAACAATTTTCAAAACAAAAGTAATTATTTCTGGGTTCTTTTTAATATTTATGTGCTGCTTATTTATTTCTTTTGTCATTTTTGTAAAGTAATCCTACATATAGCTTTTCAGTCTCTCATTTAAAAAAAATATTGAAGGCAGTGTCACAAAGCAGACTTCAAATGTTCAAGCACCCATTTTAACTTTCATATTCTGTACATGCATCAAACTCTCAAGCCTCAACATTTATTGGGTGTAGGGTGATCTCTATGAAGTAACTCTGCAATGCTATACTAATTAGTGTCTAATTTTTGTGTATGTTTGTTTGCAGGAAGTTTTCATATTCTTCACATGCATCAAACTTAATAATTTATTGGTGTATGGTGGTGTCTATGAAATAGCACCATAATGCTGTAATAGTTAGTATTTTAAATTTTTGTGCATGTTTCTTTATAGGACACCACTTATGAATCAAGTTCATATATGCCCAATGAACCAACAAAATTGCTTCAGCTGAGCCATTTAGCAAGTATAGTGAGATCACTTCAAATAGATCAGAGGTTGATTGGTGCTGCTGCTCATGATGAATTCCTGGATGAAAATTCAAGATTGAATTGTGAGCAACTACTTCATAGATTTCTTCGTCCTCTTAACCAAGAAAGAGACACTCAAGACCAAGAATCAAGCACTAATCATGAACGGGTAAGTCTAATTATTGGATGTCTCCATTTTTTCTGTGCTTTTCTTTCAGATTCAAGGATTGATTCTGCTCCTTTTTTTTAATTCCAAATGCTAGTCATTGCTTGTCTGTTTAATTAACATTTAGACTCTTGATTTCTTTTGTTTTAGTGTTTTTATTACAATTTCAAATAATCTTTTTTTCTCAATTAACCACTTGGACTTCTGGCTTCATTTTGGATGGTGGATTAGTGAAGAAGATAATAAAAATAAAGTAAGGAGTATGTAAATCTTTCAATAAGCTCTTTTAGAGGAAGGGTGATTCATCATTTTAAATGTTCCTAATGTGTTCAATATCTTTTGGTCCTTTGCTAATTTTTCATCAATTTTTGAAAGTACTTACCATGTTCATTGGTTGTACATTGGAATCTTGAACTTAAGTTGCGTGGGGAACACATTGGCCATCAGGCAATACAATATTTGACGTCGATGTTTGAATTTGATAACCAAACTCCAGGTACGAATATTTTTTCTGAAGTGTGTTTGGGTCATATTGGGTTTGATTGTAGACTGAATGATCATATTAGACTAATGTAATGAGATTTAGACATGAGATAATGTGAGTAAACTATATAATTCTTGTGATACTAGATCCTCTTTTAAATTGGCATCCATACATAATTAGTTATTGAGCTTTTTTGTTGAGAATGCTAATTGAAACATGCCACACACTAGCTGTACTATTTTTTCTGAAGTGTGTTTGGGTCATATTGGGTTTGATTGTGGACAAAATGATATTAGACTAATGTAACAAGCTTTAGACATAAGATAATTTTGAGTAAACCATATAGCTCTTCCGATACTAGATCCTCTATTAAATTTGTATCGTTAAACAATTAGTTAGAACTTAGTTTTTGGTTGAGAATGCTAATTGGAACATGGAATGTACTGGCTGCACCACTTAAACAAGAAGGCTAGATACTTCTGTACTCTTAAAGAACTTATTTTAAGTGATCTATAGCATAAACATTTATGGGTTTGACAATGCAATGAGAATTTACAGTAACATGAATATTTAATTGATAAGTGTGTTGGTGGTATGTCTATATATATTTATTTTCCTGTTTGTTCCATCTTGCTTGTCCATTTCAAGCTTTGCTCATTGAAAGACAAAATTGTAAACCGACCATAGAAAATTATGTACTTCCCTATTTCCTTGCAGATCAAAGCATCTATCCACAAGCTATTTATAACCTAATCTTTGTTTGGGATAGGCTCTATAGTGTTCCACCACTCTGCTGATTTGTTGTCATTGAGTTTTGTAGGTCTGATTTTTCGTTTTAGTTTAATTCCTTCCTTCTTGTCTTCAGTTTATTTGCTAATAATGCTAAAATAGTACTAAGAAGCATATACATATAATGGAAACTTCAAATAAACTAAACTACGGAAACAACCTTAAGTACATTGCTCAATTTAGTGGCCAAATATGATTTCTTCCTTACATGATAAGTTACATACAATCGATAACTTACATCAGATTGAAAGCTAAATATATCTTAAACTATACTTTAACTTACAGCCATACAACTTTGTGAATAGTAACTTGCTACAGTACCAAACCCCAATGAAATGCTAATTCCTCTTGTAACCCGAACTTTTCCCACCCAAATCCAAAATGGGAAGCTTCTTCTACCTAGGGCGCCACTTTTTGGTGAGATTGCAACTTCCTAGTAGAGGCAATTTTTACATATGCTGATTAAAACTCTCACGAGAGGGACGGCTGGCTGTAGCTCTCAAAATCAGTCCCAAAAACTTCTAAAAAATGAACAGCTCTTGTGTAGACAACAATGGAGACTATGGCTGCCAAACCCACTTAGAAAATAGCTCAAAACCCCGCCGATAGTTCCCTATGTGACCAAATCTGCTTCCAAGAAAACTGATCAGCAACCTTAAGGTGGTGTTTCACACCCTCAAGCAGCTCCACAATGAACAAAGTCCCACCAAGCTCACCCAGTGCAAGAAATCAGGAAACCCTAGGCCCCCTCTTCCTCCAAAGCCAAACTCCCAAGTCAATGAAGCAAAATAACTCATTCATGAAGAGGGTCGAACTTTTCCTTCTATTTATAAGTTTTTGCATTAAAAAACACTATTCATAAAGTGAGCACTATTCACTTAAGTTATAACATTTTTCACTTTATGAATGAATAGTAACTGAAAAATATAAAGTGACCCCTTCATTTTAAAGACACATGGTCCCTAGGCCAATGATGGTGAAATAAAAGGTGATTATCATTAATTTAAGCACAAATATCATGCCAACACAACAATTCACCCTGCCACCATACTCCGGAGATCAACACTGCAATTTGATGACCAAGTGCCCATCCAAGTGACCGTCTATCCAAAACCATTAGCCTACGAGGGTTGACATGATAGGCTAATCCACTGACATACAAGTGTCTAATTAGAAAGGGACATCACAAGCTCTAGTATGAATTAACTAAAATGCATTATTCTGATCCTTTTTTAATGAAACATCTGTTGCAAGAAGGCATGTCTTCCCTTTACATGAACGAATCCTTACCATCAAACTTGCAAATCTAAGATCATATTTATAAATTTCTTACATTTCATTTCTCATTTAATCAAAAATTGTACAATTATATTTGGCAATTTAATGAAACAAATTCATATTTTGTATTGACATTACATATGTAAAAATCCTTACCCCTGATATGTGATTTATTACGATTTATTTTTATTGGTTTGACAATGCAGGCATTTGTCGAACAATATCATATTACTGAGTTTATGCTTGTTTGCAGATTTGAATTGGAAAACCACTGTGAATTATGAAATTCAGTCTAACATAATTGTAGAGAATTGATATTCACATTTAATGACCAGCATTCAATTCTGGATAAAATATTGACTTCTTCAAATAAGAAATTGAGAAATCCAATATTGGAAAATACATAGATTGTTTTTCATATATCAGGGATGTTATACAATGGAAAGTACCATGATTATGGTGTACATGAAAGATGGTGCTGATCTGGGCATTGATGGAGTATCTCTGGCCACCCGATATCCTCCGAACATATGTTGTTGCCAGTGCTGGTTGACAACCGATGATTCATAATGCATACTCCCTGATAAAGAGTGCCGTGCTTGATAAAGCCCGATGGCTCCAGAGTAAAGCGGCAATCTCCAAGATGGTAGCCATAACAATTTATTTATAGAATACTTGCGAATGGGACAAGCAACATATAGCCCGATATCATACCATTCGGCGGCGCAGCCCATAACCAAAAGTACGCAATATAATATAATCAATGTGAAAGGCAATTGATCAGCAAAAGGACGTGTTTGGTTTTGAAGATCCCGTCCTCCTTCAATAAATAAATATATTAGCACCAGCAAAGTATCGATAACAATGTAACTGTTATCAAAATTTCACTACTCTAGCATTTTGCTGTAAAAGATACATTTTGAATCAATTGACCTTATTGATATACAAACAGAAAGATAAAATGCATCATTGTGAAATTTCTAGAAGAAGCTGTTACCTGTTTTTAGTTTCAGCTCAAAACAGGTAGAGCTGAATTGCATTCAACTCAGAAAAGTAAAACTAAAATTTTGCTGCCTACGTATTCATCGCATTCTGAGATTTGATTAAAAATGAATTCAGGAGTTATTTTGCAAAATGTTTGAAATAGAGAAACTCATAGGTTTGCAAAGTAATGCTGTTTTATTCATATTGTAAAAACTGAAGTCCCACACAAGCCGTGGGAGTAACCTGATTTGATTCTTTAATCAAATGCTGAATACAAGAAGGAAATGAACATCACACAACTGAAAATAGAGTAAGAACAAGGAAAGAAAGTGATTCGTCATTGCCTGGAATGACGAATCGTTGTCAAAGTTGTGTTGATATTCGTCCAGCTCTGGTGTCACATTCAGCTCCAACTTTGAGATTTTCTGCAAAATTGTGAAGGGTAGCGTTAGAACAATGGAAAATCAAATTCTACCTTATCCCTACGCTACCAACAGAAATGTAATCTCATTCAATCATGCATTCACCAGATGATTAACCAAGAAAAGCGGTGAATCAGAAAGGAATCATTAAATCTGTTGTTTTTACTTACTGGTTTATGTCATGTGTAGAAACAGGAAATGTATTGTTGCTGTTTTTTATCAGTTTCGGAATGAGTGGGGTTAAATGTGGCTCCCACAAGGATTGAGCCCAGCTCATCAAATGTTTTGAGCAATATGAACATCATGAGAATCTGTTTTGTATTATGCAGATTTTTTTTGCAAAATTCAGCAAAGGTATGCAAAGAGTAAATGACAACAGTGCTGCATATTAAGTACATCTTCAGAAAATGCATTGTTATTGCTTATCAATCCTCATCATCAAGATATAAGTAATAAATTAAAAGCTTCTCTTTCCTTTATCAGAATATGGAGAATTTTTTTGATTATGCATCATAACATTCTATAGGATATTCATGCATTTTCAGTGTATTTAAGAGTTCTCATGACATTTCTTATGATAGAGTTTAATGGACTCTATATGGTAACAGTCAGATGACAACTGAGTAAAAGTGCTCTATCAGAAAGGAGCCTGAAAATTTTAACAAAGAGTGTTATTTGAACCTTTTTGACAAACGTGAATGATCTTTTTAATCAAGCATATGCAGATACACATTTTTATCAGAAATAATGATGAGCTCAAGAATTTGGTGAGGTATAAATGGAGCTCATGGCTGTAAGATATCACAGAAAATGTTAAACAACAGGAGAGTTTTCAGGCCATGCCCAGAATGAGGGGTTTTTCAAAGTGATTCCGCTTTTTGCTATTCATTTGCAGTCAAAATATCTTCTATTTTGCAGAGATTGAGTAAAAATGCAAGCTGGAGTTTTATAAAATACAGAGCTTTGCATGATACAGCCATGGCCGTAGTCTTTTAGAGCCCAGTTTTGTTCAAAAATGAAGTTTAAAACAGATTTTTGACTAGAATGCGTTTTCCTTGTCATGAATGTCTAGAAAAGTTTCAGAAAATCTTGCTAATGGCGACTAGACAGAATCACGAAGTCACAACACAATAGCTAAAAGATATCAGAGAATACAGAAGAGGTCACAGCTTGTATTTTGCTTCAAAATCTTTTCAAAATGGAATAAACACTTCCAGATTCGTACTTCCAGAAATAAAAGAACACTTACCATCCTTAGATCTGCAAAAGCTTTCAAAGGGTTGACCTAGAGAACTCATGGCGCCCTCAACACAAAGAAGATGACAAAAAAATGCAGAAAGATGGAGAAAGAACATCAGAAACAGCAATGGCGTGACTTGTAAAAGCCTCTGAGAGCTTAAAAACGTGAGAAAATTTCCAGATTTAGCAAAGAACCAGACTTACCAAGCAAAGAACATTTATAATCTGTTGAAAAATGGCGCTCAAGAGCAAGAGTCTTCATCTCCCATGGCGTCCAAACAAGAAAGGAAAAAATGCAGACTTCAATGGCGCCCAAGGCACACTTCCAGCAAAGATTCCCAAATGGCGCGGCTAGGGTTCAAGTGGCGGCACCCAACACAGCAAGAATGGCAAAATGGAATGAAAGTCTTCATTTCAAATTAGGGTTAATACCCTAAAAAAATTCGATGGAGGAAGACTCTTCTTTGCCTTAGGTTTCTCTTTAAAACTTTATTCATTTCACCCTAATGAAATTCGTGGGTAGGAAAGGCTTTGCCTTAGGTTTTATTAAAAATCTTCATTCCTTATGCTTAGGCGTGGCTTCTTAGCCATTTATTTTATTTTGATATCTTTTCAAATGAAATAAATGACTATAGTTTTTGTCTTAGACTTTACTTTATTTTTGCATTTGTTTTTGAATTATTAATATCTTTATTTAAAATGATTTATTAAATCATTTTGATAAAGAATAAAGATTTTTTTTTAAAATGCAAAGTAAAGGTATATTCTATCATTTTTGCATTCTTTTCAGAATTGTAAAATTTATTCAAATGATGTATTATAAATCATTTTTGAATAAATAATATTAAATGCAAAAATCAGAACTTCAAATGAAATGTTTCATTACTTGCATCTAAAATTGTAAATCTTTATTAAAATGATGAATTATAAATCATTTTAATTAAAGATATTTAAAATGCAAAAAATGAATGTTTTAGATATTTATTATTCAAAGTCTTAGTGCCAAAGTAAAGATATTTTAAAGTGATAAGTTAAAAAAAAATATTTGAAATGCAAGTTGAAGTCATTTAATGACATTCAAAGACTTAGTGATAAAGATATAAGATATTTTGAAATACAAGTTGAAGTCATTTAATGACATTCAAAGACTTAATGCCAAGTAGTCAAGTCCAACTTTAAAGAAAGCTTGCTCATAGTATGCAAGTAGTGGAGACTTTGGTGAAGCCTTGTTCAAATCAGGGGTTGGTAGAGGTTTTTTTGGCCTACCTTGTTTGGAGGATATTTTGACATCACTTTGGTTTTTGGACCCAAAGTCCAATTCCGAATTTTGAAGGCTTTTCCTATAAAGTCTTGTTCTTCATTCATTGTAAGCAGTTCTGATTATTGCAGAAAAGGCTTTTGTGACATTCTCTTGTCCTTAGTTGTTTTTTATGCAGAGTTTGTAACTCATTTTTGGAGACTGAATTTATAATGACAGGGTTTTGGAGCAGCAGTATTCTATTGAGTTTCAAGCCTTCTTTCTTTATGTGACTTTGTGTCAAGTGCATGATTGATAAGAATAGTAAGTGAGTTTATCACTCCTTGTTATTTTTTGTCTCAGCTATTACCTTGTTGCAGGAATGTATTGTGTTTGCAGGTTGTAATTTGTGTCCAAAGAATTCGTAGGGTTTTCTTGAGTTGATTTTTCCTTCCTTGTTAATCCTATTAAGGATCTCTTTATGAAATATTTATGCAGACCTATATAGAACATAAGTGTTTTACTTGTTGAGGTAGAGTTCACTGTTTTTAGAATCCTTCACTATCAACTTAGTTCTCTTACTTTTTGGTGAATCACCCAGTTTCCTTAAGTCTAGTTTCAGTTTACAAGTTCATTTCAGTAATTTCTATCTCTTTTCCCCCAAAGTTTAAGTTAGTTTTGAAGAGTTGTAGGTGAATATCCAATAGGAGCCGGCCTAGAATCCGGAAGTTTCATTTCCAGTTATGCATTTCCCACATGTAGAAATGAATCCCATGTTAGGCAAAATTGTTAAACATGTATAGTTTAACAGGGTGCAAATTTTAAGCCTTAATAGTAACACTCGTATGAATATAACAGGAATCACCCACTATGAATTGATCGATCTGAATATAAAATGAATGCTCCTGAATAATATAGCGATCAGATCTGAGTATAAATTATTTCCCACTCAAACCAATCAGATATAATTGACCAGCCAATAGGATAGAAATATTATTGCCCGAACTGGAGAATTTGATGACTTAGAATAAACAACAATATTCTGTATGATTTGCCCAGAATATCTTCAAACAGCAATACTGATTATTTCTGTGCATACAATTGTAATAATTGATGACTCCTGCAATTCCATCTCCAAAGGAGACTCACAAAATTGATCAAATATCACAGGCTAGGGTGGAATCATTTCACCACTGAAACCCCGAAACCTCAAGCCCGAAAGCTCTTAGGAAAATAAATGAATAAAACTCCCATGATGAATAATTCATTCCCCAAAGCACCTTAGGTAGCCTCCTGTGAAATAACCATTCACAATTATCTGAATATTTGAATATTTAGCTTTAGGAGGGAAATCGTGAATTTATGATATTTAAGTCCCACTTTAGTCACTTTACTATAATATTAATTAATTAATATTATTCGTAATATTTGCTTGTGAGGAATAAAAATAATTAATTAATAAATAATTCCCTTGATTTAATTATTAGCTTACAGGAATTAGATAAGCTAATAAATTATTTGGACCATCAATTGGAAGGGGACATTACAACATATTGTTATTTTATGAGGTCTTAGGATCAGTTGAGTTATTTTTTAGGGACAATTACTGTATCCTTTTGGCTTATGTACAAATTGCTGATACATTATTAAATGAACATTGTCAGTTTACAGAACTGTTGCCACCCAATAGAGATGATATAATAGGAAATATCTATTTAAATAGTTACAAAACTTTCATTCATCAACTTATATTGACACTGCTATTCTTACATTCATAGGGTGCAAATTGTTCCATAACTTGTATGAAATGAACAGGCATATTTTATGAGCAGAGAATACTAAATGAAGATCTGACATATTAGTTAGTGTCCGTATGAGAATCCATATTTAACATGTATCTTACAATAACCCATATGTAGCATATTGTGGCATCGCATGCACCAAAATCTGCCAAATAATAAACTTTCTATTAATTACATGTTCTCCAACATAATGATTTTTAGTGCTAATTTTTTTTTGTTTTGGTGAAACAAGGAATATAGTACATCTCATTCTGCTCTTCTGTTGCACAGTATTGACATGCAAAAATGTGGAGGATTCTTCCACTCATTGTTGTTATAATTTCCTGGTACACATTCAATATGGAGATCATTCCCATTCCACTTTGCTGGGTTCATATTTATCACCTTATTTCCAAGTTTCTTTTTCTTAAGCTCTTTCTTAACAATTATGGAGATCTTAATGCCTATGTTATTCTGTTGCATTTGCCCTTAAATATATGTTGCTCATACTGACGTGGTTATTGCAAGTTTGTGCTTAATACATGTAACATGACAATCTGAAGATTTTAGACAAATTATATGCCCAATTATTACAGTTGAGGGTTTCTGTCATTAATCAGGGTCCAGAACCTATCACAAGCAACTCAATTACAGACACTATTTTGTAGTGTGCATTTTATCTGTACATAATTTGATGTTTGCATTCTGGAAGGTAGAAAATGATGAAAGAATACCCCCTCAGAGACTGAAAGTAGGCATTTACTAGGCTGCTTCTTTGTGTTTGCTAAAAATTGTATTGTCAAACATCTCTCAAATATCAGAATCAGGTCCTGAACAATGTTTGTTAGCTTCTCGGAGTCTTTTTGAATATGAAATATTTAGTTTCTTTTTCAATTTCCTTCTTATCACAAGTTCCTTATATTCTTTTGCAGGTACAAAAATCTTCTCAGGAAGCAACAGAATTAGCAAATCTGCATACACCAAGCTTAAAGTTGATGAACCAAAGCCAGGTCAGGAGCTTGCTGGACTTTGGAGTGGGATATATGATGACCATGGCATGGAAATAGTGAACGTATCTTATACTAATGATGAAATCATAGCAAATAAACTCCTTGGTATGCTCCAGTTTGCTCAAACTTATTGATGTATGTTACTGAAGGGACGACTTAGCTGTGGGCAGAATGCTTTGGATTTGAATTTACCAATTTATATACTAATTGCATTGTGATCTAGGATTTTCTAGTATTAGATTCAAGATTGTTTTCTTTGAGTACTTGCTTCAATGAACAACAATTGGTGACCCGTGACAGCATCCCTCAGTTATTTTGAAGTGGGAGCGATCTTGTGTTTGGTACAATTTGCAAATATGTAGGAAGGATTCCACTGATGCATGTATTTTGTTTAAATTATTTTCAGTCACATTTTATTATAAGGCTTGTTATTTTTATATGTGGAATATGATT
This sequence comes from Sequoiadendron giganteum, assembly GCA_007115665.2. Taxonomy (NCBI): domain Eukaryota; kingdom Viridiplantae; phylum Streptophyta; class Pinopsida; order Cupressales; family Cupressaceae; genus Sequoiadendron; species Sequoiadendron giganteum. The sequence continues at coordinate 115,859,217 of CM021104.1, read as the reverse complement.
ATTGTCCATTCACTACTCTCACAATGAAGTTTATGTAATTAATTTTACTCTTCGAGTCTCTCGTTATCGCTAAAGCCTTGTCCACTATAGAGGATTCATATAATGCTCACCATAGTTCTCTTTTAAACATTAGCTAGGCGATGTATTAAATTGATCTGATATAGTTTTGAGTTGAATAGAACTTGATCAGATACTAGCTATGAAAAGTGGATGCTTGACTATTTGACTGCAGGGCATCATAAATGTACCATGAAGAAACACATGATGAAATTCAATTTACCAATAGTATATATGTGTTTTTTAAGTTGTAGTGTGAGTATTTATACTTGAAAGTTGACAGTATGACATGAATGTGGTTCTTTCAATTGACAACTTTTCTTGATAATGCAATGTTTGCCTGTAGGAAGGATTCCACTGATGCATGTATTTTATTTAAATTATTTTCAATCACATTTTATTGTAAGGCTTGTTATTTTTATGTGGAATATGATTATTGTCCATTCACTGCTCTCACAATGAAGTTTATGTAATTAATTTTACTCTTCGAGTCTTTTGTTATAGCTAAAGCTTTGTCCACTATAGAGGATTCATATAATGCTCACCATAGTTCTCTTTTAAACATTAGCTAGGCGATGTATTAAATTGATCTGATATAGTTTTGAGTTGAATAGAACTTGATCAGATACTAGCTATGAAAAGTGGATGCTTGACTATTTGACTGCAGGGCATTATAAATGTACCATGAAGAAACACATGATGAAATTCAATTTACCAATAGTATATATGTGTTTTTTAAGTTGTAGTGTGAGTATTTATACTTGAAAGTTGACAGTATGACATGAATGTGGTTCTTTCAAATTGACAACTTTTCTTGATAATGCAATGTTTGCCTTTACACAGTTTGATTTCATTCTATCACCAACCTTTCAGAATTGATGAATCCTTTTAGAATGTGTTATTTCATATAGGCCTCTTTGTAATAGTGCTACTAGCTGCCTTTTTTCAGCTTCAGATCAAGTAACCTCACTATCAGCATGTTCATGAACTAATTCTTGCTATTTAGTTTCTTCTTCTTATTCTCAGTCAGTTACTATTGGACAATCTATAAATTTCTTCTTTCAGCAAACTATATTTTTACTAGCAATGATCTTGATAGTATTAACACCCAATAAACAATAGGGGTTTGATCTGACATTGCAATTAATAACCAATTGTGTCTTGTGCCTCTCTTCCAATTTTCATCTTTCACATGGGAAATGAATGCATAAGCTGAATGACCAGAAACTCATTATTTTTTGGAGGAGGTTATCATCTACATCTTGATTCACATGTGATATGATAGACTACTTAAACAAGTTAACTGTTGTGTAAATAATCTCTAGAAATATAGATCGCTGATCTGTATCAAGCTTTTGGCCATTTCTTTCACAAAGCTTATATAATTATATCAGCGGCCATTAGAACTTTTCTATGGTTGTTGTTTTTCTTCCTAGCATTATAAATGTTATATTTTCTTTGTAAAATCTACTCCTTTCATCTGTAAATACTACAGACCTACTTTTCATTTATTGTAAAAATTACTATATGTGAATATCTCAAGCTGGGAATATTTGACATGTAGTACATTGGAACATAGCCCTTCTAAACTGAAAATTTGTTAAATTGCTCTTACCACTTATGAATTAATGGTTCATACGTTAGCAAAAAGACAAACATTAAAATTAGGCAAGTGTAGGAAATTTAAGAAGAAAGGAAAGAGTTTCACTTTTTTTTATTAATTGCTCTTCTTGGAAAATAATTAGATTGATTTGCAGAATTTATATCCTAATTGATACCGAGTAATGATTATATATTTTTCATGTTATATCCAATTTGATGCGAGTAGATTATGCAATCAAGAGAATCATGGGCAGTTATATATCAATCATGTCTTCCATCCAATGGATTTTACACATGTTTCTTTCACCAAAATTAAAATTTGTTGCTTCTTAGTCATTAACTCATTTTGTTTTGCAATAATCAGGTGATCCCAATGTACCTTGCAATGAAGTGACATTCAAAGTTAAACTTTCTTCAGTAAATATGGAGGCCCGATTGGACCTTCGAAGGATTCTCATGGGAATTGGAGAAGATGATAACTTAGACATTGCTAGAATGTGAGTCCTTGTTCACATAGATTCAATTTTCATTGATACTTATAGAAAAAATAATTCTCTTTCTGTTAATTGGATAGTGCAGATGGAAATATCAATTGTTCTGTTTACCATGTTTAGAATGTACGCAGACATAGTGGCAATGCAGTGGATTTGGTTTCTTTCACCATTATCTTCTAAGCCTTTTCTCTAGCATCAACATTAATTGCTTCTTGATGGTTTGATTTGGATAGGTCACTTTTCTTGCTTGGATTTTCGTAGCTACCAAAGTGGCTTTTTTTGTTAGATTTGATAATGAACTGAGGAAGGTTACTACTATTATTTTTCCCTTGTCAATATTCAAGGCTTGTAGTGCGATTTTCAATTTTAAGGAAGTTAAACAATTCAAGCATGGATGAACATAACTTTCTGTTGGCTAAAACCAATACCAATGTTCAATTGTAAACAAACATTTTATGGGATAACACCAACGGATGCTGATTTTCTGGCTAAATTAAAGACCAATAAATAGGAAATGGTTAAATGAACGATTATCACACAATTCTACAAAATTAATTGCTAAACGAATACAAAAAGTTATTACTTTAATTATGAGATCATCAATGCAAAGCTTGACTAGGTTATTCAATAAAATTTAACTCATGGAATTACATAGATTTATCAATTCTTAAATAACAATAACAGCTGAATGGTTTCTGTAACATAAGCTTTACATTCTCTATCCTTCACCACATACAAACACAATAATTTTGACTTCAATGTTTGGTTGATAATTTATGTAGTATAAGTCTAGCATCAACTATCCTTACAATGTATGTGCCTGAGGAATTTATTTATAAGCTCTCTAGGAGAAGCTTTAAAAAGAAAATAATCATAAATTAATGTTTTTAACATTGTTTTAAATAAATCCTAATCATATCCATCGCAAAGAGTAAATAAATCACTAAAATTGCCTAAAATAGGCTTTTCCTGCTTAATTCCAAACATAGGCCAACTAGAAGAAGGATGAGAGTGATTAGCTGATATTTGCTTTTAACATTCAATGCATGGGCATTGATTTTGAACCTAGATGTCATCCTTAGTAATCTAGATTGTGGGATTTTATTATGTTTACCACTGTTTGTGCCTTGGTTTCTATTTTGATAGTCTTTGCTATATAAATCTTCATCTTGTGTGCAATTTATACTTGTTTCCCACCTTGAAACCCTTTATTGTGATATTCTCCATTTTGTTGGCATTTTCATTTGAGTTAGCAAGTTTCAGCTCATTACTACTTTGAGCAACATTAAGTAGGGTTTTTGATTGGCGGAAACACTTCAAAACTGCAATTTCCTTATACCTTCCCCTTTACTTGCTAGATGCGGTTTTTATTAATTCTTTGACTCTTTACTGTCACATTTTTCCCACATCAAGGTAACTTAAAAATGACAATTTTCACTCATCTTCACTTAAACTTGGCATGGTTTCACTTTATATTTGCTAGCCTACTTGTTACTTTGTGTTGGTGTTGCCATTGGAAAAACACGACTTAGAGCCTACATTCTTTTATTTAATTGCTGGTTGTGTTTCTTACAATGATTTGCCACTTAAATTGCTATTTTCAATTGGCGTTGCCATTGAAAAAGCATGATTCACTTACCTTTGTTTCATTTTTGAAGTTTGACTGACACATTTTTGTAACCCATTTGCCATCTTAGGCACTAATTTGGACTAGCTTTGCAACTTTATCATCTTAAAATGGCACCATACTTCAGTGATTTTCAAGTGTTATAAATATGGTGTAGTTTGGTCAAGTTTCTGCTACTTTTGGTGCAACTTCTTATTGGCACTACCACCTCTAATGTCCACTCTACTTTCATTAAGACTTTTAACTCTACCTTGGTGCAGTTTACTGAGGTTGCTTCCACATTTGAATGCTAGGGCAGAGATTCATGGGGACAGTGCCAAGGTTTTATGTGCTAGGTGGAGCTTTTGATGGAAATTGCCCATCAAAAGTGTTTTAACCTCTCATTTGTTATTGAACACTTAACTATGCTATGATACTTTGGTGTGCCTTCTTAGGTCTTTGTCTTCTTTTCAATTATTGCTTTGTTTTTGTTCTTACATGTTGCCGATCTTCTCTTCCTTCTCTCGTCTGTCCTCGATATAAATTTATTTACTGCATTAAAGGCACGTTGTTTTGATGACTCTGACCAATAAGTTGATTCAGGATCCCATGCAATTACAAATTGTGCAACAAATATGGGCCTTGTAGGCCTATAATAAGGAGATAATTGCATATAGATGTCTGTCATCCTGTTGTATAAAGAACTCCTAGATTCTCCCTTATACTTCCTTATGTCAAAAAATTCATTTAAGAGGTCTTGACCTCCCTTTTGATTATGTAAACGCTCATCACCTTTGTCCTCATATTGGCTCAAGAATATTTCTTTCAGATCCTCCCATGAAGATATACTTTGCATAGGTAAACTTATAAACCATTCCCTTGCACTATCCCTCATAGATCTTGAAAAACATTTCATAATGACATCCTCTGGATAGACTTGAAAGTTGACAATGACATTCCATAATCGTTCCATATGCTCGTAAGCTGATTCATTCCATTCTCCATGAAATTTAGGGATCTGCAAAAATAGTTCTGTCTTATCGCAGGGGTAAGGATTTGGGTAGTCTTGGATATTACTAAAGTTAAATGGTTTATCAATAATTGAGACAAAATTTGGAGGGCCATATGGGTTTTGGTAGATCATTGATCTTTTTTCAGGAAATGGGAGATGATTCATTTGAGGTAATGATTGTGGTGTATAAGTGTTCTGCTGTGAATAACACATATTACCTTCATTGTCAAATTCAAGTCCCAATTGCAGCATTTCTTGTTTCAATTGTAGGTTCTTTTGTTCCTAGTATAACACTTGTTGTTTCATTTCTTCTAATTCTTTCCTTGTTCGGTGTCTTCTTTGTTCTTCTGTCATCTTGACAAAATGTTACTGCTCTACAATATCTATGCATTATATATCAAATCAAAACAGAGTCGCCACCTACTTTTCAAAAAGTAGGAAAATGAAATAGATTATGATATTGCTTTGGTTTGCCCCCAGCGGAATCTCCAAACAAAATGTGAAATATTTGTTGACTCTATAAATGGAAAGGCTGAAAACTTTCTGGAATTTGTCCCCAGCAGAGTCGCCAATTTGTTGGTTCTCAAAAACGTTGGTTTGAACCACGAGAGGTTGCCAAGCTCTCACAATGCTTTTGACCAACTAACAAGGCCAATCGATGCAATTGTACCTTCTTCTCTTCAGGCTCTGCAAAACCTAGGCGGGTGCACCTATCTGTATGTTGCAGATTTAAGATGGGTTTCTTGGTTGATCAATCTATCCACAATGGCAAAGGGAAGTGGATAGATAAAATTACTACAACTACTCCTACTCCTACTGCACAAATGAAAGGTTTTTAGAATAAATTGTTTCATATGGATTTGTATCTTTGGGTTGTGGCAGATCAGTGCCTTCTATCCACATGGGCAATGGAGTCAAAATGATATGTGTTTCCTTCTATTGGCTTAACTCTAGTTGTTAGGCACTTTGAAAATTCTATGGCTGGCATAAAAATTCACTAAGTCTATGACTTGCATAAACAGTGCTGGAATGTTCCTTTATCAGATTCTTCTTTAACTATCCAAAGGAAATCTCAAAACCGTTGTGATTTATCAAGAGAATTTAATTCTGACTTGCAGACACCAGTTTAATTAAATCACACAAAATGAGAATGCATTTTGATAAACTAGATATATACTTGATATGTTGATTTAAATGATTAAAAGATCCCATGTTGGAGACAACCAAAAATAAAGAATATGAATTTTATTTATCACAACAACTGAACACCAAAAGAAATTCACCAGTTTAACATATTTCCTCTATTGATTCTGCTTCAAGAAAGTTTGTCATTATTTACATTCCAGTCCTTTCTCGGGAAAATTCTAACTCCTACAGTCTAATTACCGCTTTCTATCTCTCCCCTTCTTCTTATCCTTTAGATTTTTGCAAATATTTATACATTACATCTCAAGGGTCGTGACCCCTCAATTTCTGGTTATGGTCGTTTAAATTCTTCACAGCTAAATTAAATATTCAATTAATTGCCTTGTCGGCAAAATCAAATATCTTTACATAGTTCGGCATTTGATTTTAATTTAATACTTTGGAAACCTTTGATTTTTCACTTTCATAGCTTTTAATTATTCCTGTCATTCAACAGTGGTCAACTTTTGACCGGGCCCACCTCTAACTGTCACGGCTTCCATCTCCTCTTACCACCACCACTGCGGTCTATCTGGCTACTCCCTGTGGTACTGCGGTAACTGCTAACAGTTAGCCTTTGTTGCCATCTTCGTTCACCGTGACGGTTATTTCCGTGTCTACCGCGCTACCGCGGTCACTGGCTTGACTGCCAGCGGTACTGCGGTAAACATGTTATGCTTGCTACTCCGCTTATTAACTGCCTGTCCCTGTCGAGCGTTTGACCGTTTACTGCGCTACCACGATGTATGACTTAAATGCGCGCGGTATAGTGGTATATGTCCTCGTTGCTACCTTCGCTGTTTACTTACCATCCACTGCGGTCACCGCGGTCTACTCAGAGACCGTCCGCGGTACCGCGGTGGCCTCCCCTTCGCCGTCTGCTAACCGCTACCGTGGTTTACCGCACTATCGCAATGTATGAAATGATGGCCGGTGGTAACGCGGTATAGCTTCTTGACTGTCGCTTCGCTGTTGACTTACCGCCACCGCGCTACCGCAGTTACTGGCTTGATTGCCAGCGGTATCGCGGTAGCCGTCGCTTAACCGTCACTTGGCTGTCTATCTCATGTTTACCGCAGTCACCGCAGTCTTTGAGATGACCCTCCGCGGTACCATGGTAAATGTTACTTTGATTGCTACAAACCGCTACCACTATACCGTGGGTATGGATTTGAATTGTATGCAGTATAGCGGTAAAGAGTAAAAAGATGGGAATTTCAAAAGGATTAAGGTAGCAATATGAAGTATAAGATGTTTTTAGCATTTGGATGGGGGATGAAATGAATTTTTTCATGAAAAGATAGGAAAATAAAATAAAATCCCTTAGGGTATTTATGGATTTTTATGGAATTTGTGGGAAAACCTTAGGGTTTTAGATGAAAAAAATTAGTTCTAATAGTAATTTGTTGGTTCTCAAAAACGCTGGTTTGAACCACGAGAGGTGCCGATCTTCTCTTCCTTCTCTAATCTGTCCTCGATCATCACCTTTGTTTTCATAGTTTAGAGATTTTCCTTGCAAAATTTTTAGATTGAGAAGGCCAAAAACAAAGCAACTTTTGATAATTTGACTGGAAGAACAATAACTCACTTGCACTTGATATTACATTGAAGATTTATTGAAAATTATTTCATAAATGGCTGTCTAAACACAGTTTCTTAGGGGTTCCAACATAGGTACCAACATTACCAAGGGGTTTGGGTGAGTACTAAACTCATCCAAAAATCAAAATAAAAATCTCAAAGGGTGCCTACCCCATAGGTACTTGCCCAAGTGGCCTATTTTTACTCCCTTTTAAATTCACCCAAATGCAAATCTAGGTTTGCACTCAAACAAACATTTTACCAAATCAAAATATCAACACAAATGAAATTCACTTAGTTTAAATAATGAAAAATAAAGAAAAACATTTAGGGATGTCAAGGTTTAACATAAATTGTCCTAGCCCTCTGATAGGAAAGATGATGGGCATCATTGGGAAACACAACCAAGTTCCCATTACTTAATGAGGTGAAGTGGGAAGGATAAATAAGGTTCTTCAATGATATCTTAGTCTCATGTTGGACAACCTATAAATATATTTGTACATTTGATGCACACAACAAACACATTTAGAATATACATAGTCAGCAACATGATTAAAATTACACTATTCACTTGTAATAATTAAGACTAATCACATACCTCATGATTATAAATTGTTGTAATAGTTAGTATCAAAGTAGCATCTCAACATAAATACAATCTAATAATAATCTACAATTATTTTTCATAAATCACTATTCATAGTAAAAAATTACAATTCAATACATAAATCAAAACATATCAACATTTCATCTAACCTTTAAATGAATGTCTCCACAACATTTATTATCCATCTAAATCATACAAATAAATCTATTTCTCATTTAAATACTCATTCAAATGGTAATATAAAGACTAGGGTTAGCAATGGCATTTCATCTCACTATTCAATTTTATTAAAATAACTACATGCTTGTTGTAATGTCCTCATTTTTAGCACTACACCTTTCAGTGATTGATAGCCTATCCCCGGATGCCCGTAGGCTAGTTAGAGGCAGAATTAGGGTTTCTAGCTGCTTAAAAGTTTTTTTTGCGAATTCAAGGGTTTGCATGTTGAAGTTTTGCAATTTGGATTCTGGATTCCTTCTGGGTTTTCGAAGAGCTTCGCAGTGGTGTGACATGCAATTGAAACAGAGGAATTTTCAGACTTACTATTTTTAGTAAGTTGTGATGGCTGCTCAAAATGTGGTTAAAATGCATTTGGACACACTTACTATTTTTAGTAGTATGCTATTTTTAGTAGGGTTTATGTAGTTCAGTTCTGTGGCTATATCTGGTAGGTCAGTTTGAGCAGTTTGGTCTCCAACACCCTTGGTGCCATTTTTGGCAATGGTTTAGTAGCTTGATATTATGGCCAAATTTGGCAGGGCAGTTTATTTAGTTTGGTCTCTAGCATTTGAGGTGATTATTTTGGCAAGTTTGATATTTGATGAAAAATAATGTTTTAAGTGAAAATATTTCTTATGCTATATTGGACGACTTCATAAGGGAAATATTTAAGTTATCCATTATGTATTTTCACTTATATCTTTGGTGGACGCCTTGTGGAGACATAAGTTATTTTTATGAATTATTGGCAATTTTAATAAAGTCACCTCCTCCTTATATTGGATGCCAAATTATGAAGGTGAATGAAGTTTGAAATGAAATCCAAATGCAGCTTGATATAGGTGAATTTGAATGTCATGTTTGGGCACCTTAATTGGAGGGAAAAGCAGTTTGAATTTGGTGAATGTTTATAAATATGAGCCTTGGTCTTCATTTGCAGCTATCAAATGAATTTTATAACGAAGTGCTGTTGGAATGGTAACTCACTCTCTTCGAGGAATGCATACCTCCTAGCAAAGCTTAGTTTCTTGCTTGAAAGATAGCAACTAGCTAAGATGAAGACTATTCTTTACATTGAAGAATAGATTGAGCATATTGGAGATGTTTACTTTGATATTTTTCTGAAATTTTTGAAGGGTTTTCTCAGTTTTCAGTTTGCTAGTTTTGTGCTTGCTGTAGCACGTTTTTGCTTGCAGCTCCTTACTCGATTTTTCTATGGTTGTGGGTATTGTTCCAATCTATTTCTCTATGCTAGGCGCCCCTTTCCACAAGTTTTGGTAATTTTTAGTGAAGTCCTTGATTTTATCTTGTTGATTGCCCCCTTTTGATGGTTTTGATGGTTATACCTTGCCTGTAAGGGCCTTGGAATGCATGCATAAAATAATTGAGGGTATTTTCTACTGTTTAATGTTCTAGACTTGGCTGCCAACTTCCTAGGCTTCATATGCACTTATTTTCATGTCAATCAGAGGAGTATTGGATGAGTCATGAGCATTTTGGTGTGATTCATGCTGCTGGTTTAAGTTCTTTGCTTGCTGGTTTTTCATATCAGTTTGTAGTTTAGATTTTTGGCTTGTTTTTCATAGTTGAGAGGTTTGTGAAGTTTGGAGAGTCATCTAATATCAATTGCAGTGATTTGGACAGCTATAACACTTTGCTTCTTGCAGATTATACTTCATATTGTAATGCTAAATCGGTAGTATTGATCCGCTCTTTCATTTATGCAAATTACCATTGTATTCCCACTTTTAGTAAAAGAGGGCAGGTCTCACCGCCTTATTTACTTTCTTGCATAAGCATTTTCATTCTCATCGTTTGGTGGAAGAGACAGGCCTCACCGTCTTTACTTTCATGTACTTCCATTCTTCATCATATTGATCGGATGAGTCGTCAAACTACTCTCGCTGAATAAGTGGTCGAGTTGCATAAGTTTTGTAATTTCTAGCATTGCAGTTTATTTGCTTACGATCACCGGTGCCATATGCTCACACCTCGTCCGTCATTTGGATCTTGGTGTACATTCTTGGTGTAGGGTTACTTTCATTAGCTGGTTTTGGTTTTGCTAACGCTGATGGGTGAAGTTGTTAATGTGAAAAATTGAAAAAATTGTAAGGGGGTTATTTCACTTGTAAGCTATGATTGTCAAGATACTATCCACCTCTAATGTGATCAAATTCACTTACTAGGAGTCCTTTCATTGGGCTTAGCATTATTACTACTTAGGGTTAACTTGAATTCACTGCAACATTGCATATCCATTACAAACAACTAAGAATTAAGTAGATTCCAAAACAATAAAGTGATTCGAAGCACCACATGACAATCAAACATCACTAGGCTAAACATTTAGGCATTTTGAAAATCAACTAGGTCACAAACACAGAGGATAACTCCTCAGGGAGGCTAATTAGAGACAACAATATATTTTGTTAGTTTTATGTTTATGTCATTTCATAGTTGAAACTTGGAGCCTTTGGGCATTTTTGTTATAATTATAAGATTCTTATATGATATTGTTGTACCCAAAATAAATTTTTTGCTTCATTCAGGCATTTTGGTAAAAATGGTCAAAATCTTGTAAAATTGTCGTCAAAAGTCAAAAAAGGTCAAAATGTCTAAAAATAGCAATTTAGAAATTTTTGAACAACAAATGAAGCATTGGATTTTTTTGGGTTTATTGTTAAGAGGATGCTCCTAAAATTTTGGAAAATTTTGAAATTAGGGTTTCAAGCCCTTATTTTTAGGAAAAAACACTAAAAATAGGATCTTTGTAGAAATAGCTAAAATTGATTTTGATTGGTTGATTCTTCATCACGATCACATTGGTCCAGTTAGAATCGTCAAAAAGTCAGCTTTGCTCTGGTGAGTCCATAGTTGGAAAACTCGGCTTGGCAAAAACTCGGCAAAAACTCGGAAAAAACTTGGCAAAAAACTCGGGAACATTAAAAATTGCTTAAACTTCACTAAAAACGCATTTTATTTGCAAAATTCAAAGATAAGATGCATCCAATGAGTCAATAAATGAGTACATATAAGAAACAAGCTGTATTTGATTGATTTGAAAGAAATTGGATACAAAATGGCATCCTCATGTGGAATGCTCAATGTGCTGATATGATAATAGTCTGAAACAAAATGAAAATAGCAAATTGTTTTTGTAAAACTGAAAGTAAATACTACATATGTCATAAACATTAATATATTTCAGTTTTTACAAATTCACATGAATCACATCTTCCTCTTCCCATGTCTAGATCTCAGTATGCGACCGGAAGAGGTTGTAATCATAGGACTCTGCTCCTGCTGTGCCTGTGGCTCCTCAACCTCCATCCTAGACGTAGATCCTCCTGCAGTTGCTGGTGGTGGCACTGTCAATGACTCCTCCTCAGGATCATCCTCAAGGTCATCCAATGAGAATGTAAATCCACCCTCCTCCATTGCCTATCGCTCTAAATCATAAATCTCATCCTCGGTAAACAATGGAGGTTGCTCCCCTCGCCCTGTCCAATCACTGTATGGATCTATCTCCTCCAAATCAATTGGATCATCATATGATATCTCCTCTACCTTTTTTATGCGCAATCGAAGATTATATTGCACATAGACAAGGTCATTGAGGCGTTTTTGAGCAAGTTTGTTCCTCTTCTTTGTGTGGATGGCCTCAAACAAACTCCAATTGCACTCACAATTGGACGAATTACAAGGCTGGCTCAAAACACGGAGGGCAAATTTTTGAAGATGTGGGGTTTTTCCACCCCAATGTGTCCACCAAACATCTACAAAAAGAAGAAGAAAGAGTTAGAAAATTGTAACTTGTAACTTGTAACTTGTAATTATCAATTTTTCATTTTTGTAACTTGTAAATTTCAAATTTTATACCTGGTGGCAGCCTAGATACTGCTCTCTTTGCCAAGTCTGAAGAGAAGAGTACACCCCTTTTTTCCCTGTAACTTTGCAATTCATTAACAATGCAGTCTGCCTCATCAGGCGTGGATGTCATCCGCTGAATGCAAGTAGTGAGGCCCTCCATAACCTCTCCAGTAGGATCTGTATAGGTGCCTGAATGGATGAAACGGGGGTTCAAGAAGTACCCTGTTGCATGGATAGGTTGGTGGAGTTGATTGTTCCACCTCCTGTCAATAATCTCCCAAATGGGATCAAACTTGAGGCTGTCCCCCTTATAATAATTTCTAATAGCCTCCTTGACCCTATCCATGGCCTCATAAAGATAACCCATTGGGGTTTGATCCCTATCCACCAAACGAAGCACTCTAACCAAGGGCTCTGACACCTACAATATAAATTTAAAAATGCAAAAAACTATTAGAGTTACAATTTAGTAATATACAAATTTACAATGAAAGACATTAACTTTAAGAAACAATGTTCAATTTGAATTTAGATTCAAACTCAAAGTTTTGAAGTTACCTTCACAATCTCTGTTGCTCTTTGTGCAAAGAGGGGCTCAAAGACAATGCTTGCAACTCTTTCTCCTTCCGGCTTCTTTGAATAAGGTGAGTCTATCCATACTTGACTCACAAACATTTGTTTCAAAGCCGTCAATGCGCCAAGAATGCTTTGCAATGTTAAGAAAACCGTTGCAAACCTTGTCACACCAAGTCTCACCAAGTCTCTCCCATTGGTGTGCTCCCTCATCAAGCTAAGAACCCAAGGGTGATTGTAGATGTATTTAGTGATCCTTCTTCCATCCTCTACAATCGGTGTGACCCAATCTAATTTTCCTATGTCCTCCAAAAGAAGGTCAAGGACATGGGCAGCGCATGGTGTCCAAAAACTTGTGTGGTGTCTATCTTGGAGGATTCTTCCTGCTGCCACATATGCCGCTGCATTGTTAGTTACAATTTGCACGACATTTTCAAGCCCAACCTCCATGCACACTTGCTCCAACATTCTAGCCAAAATTTCTACATTTTTTACTATGCTGGAGGCATCTACGAATTTCAAGAACACCACCTCATTTTTGCAAGAAACCAAAAAATTTATGATGGTACGGTTGTTTCCATCCGTCCACCCATCAGAAAGAATAGTGCAACCATATTGTTGCCATTCTTCTTTTTGTTCTTGTATCACTACCTTTGCCCTTTCAGTAGCATTAGAAAGCAACCTACAAGTACAAAGTGAAATTAAGTACACAATTTTAATTTGTAAACAAAAAAATAACTTAAATTAATCATAAATTAAACTTAAGAAACATAAAATAAAATTAAAGAACATAAACTAATTTCTAACTTTCCACTCAATTCTTTGCGCGAAGGCGCCTTGTAGCCTTTCCTTGCAACTGTCAATGCAGTCACCAAATTGTCCCAATAAGGTGAGCTTGCCACATTAAAAGGGATGTTGTTGAAGTACCAAAAATCGGCACAAACAACATCTGCATGCTCACGCACCTCCTTATTCCACCCAGTTGCCTCTAAAGAAGGTTGTGCACCAGGTGTGTTTCTAGGCACAAAAAAATCACCAATGTGTGAACCTGTGGCTCTAGGTGTCTGTGTTGATCTTGCCCCTGGTACTCTAGTAGAGGAAGATGAAGGCATGGTGGTGGTGGTGGGTTGCCTTCGCACACGTGGACCACGAAGAGAGCCCACTATGTCGGCTACTAAATCATCATCATCTGACAGTGAGTCAAGGTTGACTGCACTTGCAACACCTTGAGAAGAAGCTATGGCAGCTTGCATTGCTGCTTTTGCCTTCGCTTTTTGCATCTTTTTTTCTTCTGCAGCAGAAAGTATTGCATTCATATGTCTTTTGATTTCCTCATTGGTGTTTATGCAAGCCTTTGTAATGTCCCTTACCCGACTTCTCCTAGAGTTCATTTGTTGATTAGGCTTAAGAATTCTTTTTTTCCAAATGAATGTTCTCTTAATGCAATAACCCTAGATAAGAATCCTATATTCACCATATTAACAACATATCCGTTAGCATTAATATCTAGATATCCAAAATATAAGCATAATCACAAAAGTAATAATGAAACAGAAGAGGAGTGGCATGGATAGATCCTCCCAAAGTTATCCATCTAAGCCTAAGGGCACAAGCACCTCATTAGGACAACCCACCCCTTGGCTCCGAGTTGAACATCAAAACTAAGACCATTCCATACTCGGAGTGGCGTGCTTAGTGGAAACACTGGTACCTGCTTTCTCTACCCATGTCAACACCTTGAAAGACACTTGACTTATTGGGGATAGTCGGGGGAATGGATAAGTTGCCCGGGCCTACCACCCCTCCAGGGCCGCAGCGGACTATGAGTGGAACCCCCACCCCTCCATGGCCCACCCAGGCCTTGGGATTGGGTGGACTATGAGTGGAATTTCCACCCCTCCAGGGCCCATCCCTACCTTGGGTTCCGGGGGCGGACTTAAGTGGGGTTTTTAGGTACCACTTCCCTTGCACCCTTCCTCCCAATAAGCTTACAAAGACAAAGAAGACAATCTTTTAGCAATCCAATACATTTGCATTTATTACTGATTTTTTAAGTCAATATCAACATCATTACCATCATGATAATACTAAAGAAAGCATTACACCAATAATCATATTAGCACTATTTGTTTCTTATATTCAAAATATGCTAAATATTATTGCTAAGTGAGTACATCACCTGAGTTGCTATATCTCTCCATGTTTCCTTACTCGCCTCCTTCAACTTTATACTAAATTGATCATAGGATGAGGACAATTCATAAATATACATAATCTACTTATGTTTATATTAAAGAGTCATCATTACTTATAAGTATCATCATTAGTATTCATATATATATGTTTATATAATTATTCTTTCCTTATTCATATATATTCTTTATTCATTGCATATTATTCATTATAAAATTTATTTATATCTATGCATATATGCTTGCATGCCTATTAAATTATATATATATATTAAATGGCTCTATATTCAATGCATAACAATCATTGTTGCTGCTGTTCTAAATTGCAAATCATATTTCTCCATGTTTTTCCCCCTTCCTTATTTTATTTCCTTCTATTTATACCATTCAAGGTAGGTGACTCATGGGGGGAATGTATTGTTTGGTGAAAGAGGTGACTTTTCACAAAATATATCCCTTTGTTAGATTTAATTGCCGCCTTTATTATCACAATAATATCTATTTTTAAAATAATATATTATTACCAATAATTATGATATTTCAGATTTATACTTATTTTATTATTTTATTTTGATAATTTATTGAACATATTTTAACATTAAAGTATAATAATAAAACCAATTTACTAATATCTTATTATTATTTTATTCTAATGTATTACAATCTTTGATATGTAATGATTATAATATTTATTTATTACTATTATTTTTGATATTAAGTTATTTAATACTAGAATATAATAACAATAATTTGCCTATATATTATTATTATATTTGTTATTTCATATTTATATATTTTTATATTGATATGATACACATTTATTTTATATTTAATATTAATATTGGTATTTAATTCATTTATTAATTTATTTGTATTTTAACACTTGGTCTTTATGGTTTTGCTATTTCGGGGACATGATAGCCTTAGTATTACGTCTAGGGATGACTGCAAGGTGGTATTTGAGGCGATTGATGCCTCCACTGTAAATTTCTTTACATCTAATGCAATACACTGATCTAGGTTCTGGTCCTTCATATGCATATCTCCAAGCGGGATCTCTAGCTCCTTTTGGACGAGTGCCTACATATTCCCCACTCCCAAGCATGGATGGGGCTGAGGTAGGGGAAGAAGCGGATTCAAAAGCCATGATCAATTAACCTGTTACCTACACAGTACACACACAAAGTGAAAACACAACTTGTTAGTTTTTTGATAGAAATTTTAAAAACAAGCTAAATTGGATTAAATCAAAATTGAAAATTTAAAAATAGATTCTAAACTAATCTAAGATTCTAAACAGTAAACTAATTTAAGATTCTAAACTCTAAACTCTAAACAATTTCAATTTTTCATCCAAAAAAATTGGATTAAAAAAAGAAAATAATAAACTAGGGTTACAAAAAAATGTGAAAAAAATGTAAAAATCGGAAAACTACTTTAAATTAGTAACAAATTAAGCTAATATATAAATTTAAACATGTTTTCAACAAACAAGAAGAATCAAAATAAAAAAAAAAAAACTAGGGTTTGAAGAAAATTTGAAAAAAATGAAAAAATCAGCAAAATATGTAAAATAGTGTCACAAATTCTTGGTTTGATGAATCTAAATCTTCTTTTAAACATATAAATGTATTTGAATTTGTTTTATAGTTCATTCATGATGTTTTTTAAACATACAATCAACAAAAAAGAAGAAAAAATGGAAAAAAAAGAAAGAACAAGAAAAATTAGAAAACCTACCTGGAAATCCAATTTGCCTTCGAAATCTGATGAAAATCCCCTTCAAATCTCGTCTCCTTGATGCAAAATCATAGATAAATGATGCAAAATGCTTTGGACAAGGTTTTTGCTCTGTTAAGAGTGAAAACAAGTGAACACACAAAATGAAATGATCATTTTGTCGGCTGCGGGCTTAACACACAGGTCGCGCGGGTTTTTTTTAAAAACTCACCTCGCGAGTTTTTCCGGCGAGTTTTTCAAAAAAGTACGACCTGTAATTTCTACGAGTAAAACTCGTAAAAACTTGTTTGTGAAAAAAATTCGCGAGTTTTTGGATAGTGAGCCAACTATGGGTGGGTCTATTTCGCTTTTTTAGAAGAAAAGTTAGGACCCTTGAGGTCATCAATGGAGGATGGCCAAATACCAGGTGTTAGAATCTAAGTCTCAAACATTGCACAGGACAATCTATGGAAAAATATGCTCGAAAAATGGTGAACGACGGAGGGGAATTTGAAAATTTGAAAATTGTAAAAAAATAAACTAAGTCTAGAGATGGACGCCTTACCTCAAGAAAGGCGCTTAGGCTTCAATGCCTGAGAGTGAAAATCATAAAAAAAATGACTAACTCTGGAGTACAAAAGCGCAATTCAAGGGGTCAAATGTAGTTGTTAGGGTTTGCAGTTTTGGGGGTCCTCTTCAGAATTTTGTAGGCTTTCCAATGAGTCTAGCATCCAGTTCATGGGATTTGTCAAATGCCCGAAAACGAAGATCAAGCAAAAAATGTTGAAAGTCAAAGAAAGTCAAGAAACTAAAAAATTGGCTATATAAAGTAGAAAAGCGCCTCTACAAGCCAAGGGCACCCAAAATTTTGAAGCATCAAATTCAGTTTTCAGGTTTCTTTACCTCCAACAGGTTCTCAGATTTTGTCAGGCTTTGCAATGAATTCGTCAACAGCCTCACCGAAGATCTCGAACATCTAGAAATGAAGATCAAATTGAGGCATTTTTGTCAAGAAGACAAAGTGAAAATTATACTTTCTGTGCACATGGGTACTCTAGTCAGTTAGGGGTGCCTAGGAATTTGAGCCCTCTAAAAGAGTTTTTAGAGTTTGCAAAACCAGTCATTTTTTCCAAAATTCTTTAGGGTTTCCATTGAATATCTTAGCCTAACGACGAGATTCATTAATCACCGACAATTGCAAATCGAAGAACGAGAGGCAAATTGGAGAAGTTGAAAATCATTAAAAAGTGGTTTAAGTTTGGAGCACAAAAGTGCCCCTACTAGTCAAGGGCGCCCAAGATTTTAAGCTATTAAAACCACTTTTTAGGGTTTACAGCCTCTAGGGAATCCTTCTCAGTTTCGCTCACGCTCTTCAGTGAATCTGTCAGCCAATCCACATGACCTATCAGACGTCTAGAGTCGAGGATCAAATTGTTAGTGTTTGGTAGCTTCACGAGATTTTCTCCTTAATTAAAGGCAAGCGGCCTTCATATTGCAAATTATATTTTATATTTATATTTCTTGAATGAGACTGACCCTTGTGAAGAGTCACCTTGCTTGTGAAGAGGCACTTTACCTTGTATATAAAGAAGGCGATGCTCATTCTTACATCATATATATAATTCTCAAGACATTCGCAAGACATCAAGGAGTTCGTACTTCTACAACAGAGTATAATATTGCTTAGTGCAAATCGATATCAAGGAGAGGTTATTATCATTGTGTATTTTGCATCTAAGAGAGGTGCGATTTATCATTGCATCATATTAGCCTTGAGTTTGGCCTAAGATTCAAAGCAGATTTCTGCTCATTCAATTCAATATATAGGATATAAATTTTGGTTGGGTTTTTTCTCCCTCGAGAAGGAGGGTTTTCCTAGGGTATATGTTGTGTTCCATAGTTCATGTGTTGTTGTATTTCTGCTTTCTGTTAAATCTGATCCTAAAACTAACATGGTATCAGAGTGGGTTCAAGAGATCCAATTGGATTTAATTAAGCAGATTCTTCATGAAGTTTATTTTGGAAGGCATTAAAGACGATTGGTGGAAATCGTGATTTAGACTATTGGAGAATTTTAGTGTTCGCTTCTACTACCACTGGGCATTGAATCTTATTGGTTTCCAGCAAGCATGGTACTGAGGGAAGTGATTATTAATCTGATCTGGCCGAGCCTAAGCTCTAGCCGCCATCAGCAAATTGTGTTTCTATTTTTGTGAGAGGCACATCACTCTTCTTCGGCGCTCTCTACCCGTAGCATTGTACCTTGAAGTGTCAGGATTCCTCTGGCGTTGAACAAGACTTTCAGAGCACTGCAAGCATCAAACAAGAAAGGAGGCTGGGAGTAGATTGAGAAACGATATTATCTTTAACGTTCACAGGTCAAAAAAAATCTCGATATACCTATATTGCATTGATATTGGAGGAAGCGGCAGATGATATTGAATATAGGCTGAATATTGTTGAAGATTGTGACCATCATGATATTTACAGTTTTTCGACTTATTGTATGTTCGCAACTTCATCGCGATGGGAGCGACTTGTTATGTACACCTGTGATCGGTCAAGTATAGTAGACGTAGAGCATTGATGGATTGAATGCTATCTGAACACCAGAGCCATTGGTAAGAGTTTGAGGCCATTTTAGGCGCTGAAATTCCGAGTCACATTCGGAGGCATTAATATCATGGACGTTGAGCTTTCCTACACAAAATAGTCACGATATTGCTAGACCTTCATTAATATCTGGCACCATTCTCATTTGTGCGAAGACATCAAGAAGGCCGATGTTGAAGGCATAGGGTAATCTGAAGACTCAAACTTATACAAGTTTTGTTAATCAATAGTTGTTGAAGGCATTGGAGAAAAGTCGGGATCGATGCCTCTGTGGAAGATTATTTTCAGCTAAGGATAACTCTTATGTGAAGCCGTGTATCTTCAAAAGTCTCTATTTGTGCGTAACCTTTCAGTAGGAATTGGCGGGCCCCTCATGTTGACTCTGTTATATTTGGAGTTTAACATGCTCAAGCACATCCTACATGCTAGTGCTGTTGCCAAGTTAGACAATGTTATATCATCGATGGATTGAGTTCGATCAGAACGAATATGTCCGAGGACTTAGGGAGGACTGCGCTAGTGCTTTTGGCTTCGAAGAATCAGATATGGAAAAGAATAGGCTTACTAGTGATGAAATTGGAACTACAGCAGTGACAAAATATTTACATGGCATCAATGCAAGAGATTCTGATTTCTATGAGATAAGTATTTCATGTTTGAATAATGTTCATGAATTTTTATGTAGTTATTAATTCATGCTATAACATTGGAATAGTGATTCATGTATGCTTCTAGCATTGGTATTTCTCTTCGGGATAATTTGAACTGTTAGTAATCTCTCTATAAAATGCTTCCAGGATGGATCGAGGAGCAAAAGGATGATGAGAGATTGCATTCAAGGAGGAAGAGCTTGATGCATCCTGTGAGGAAGTCACGCAGGCTGAAGAATGGAGACACAACTTGTTGCCATGGGACTGAGTTGGTGGCACATAATTGGAGAGATCTCTTGAAGAGGAAGAACCTATTCAGGTTGTCATTGCAATCAGTTTCTTTGAAGAGGAGGAATTAAATTTCAGAGGGAGTTTGACAAACCAACAAAGGCAACCTTGGACAAGGAGGTCAGGAGGTTGATGCAAGAACTTGGAGCTTCAGAGGGAGTCACATCATCATGAAGATCTGTTATAATATATATTTCTTTGTGATAGAGAAGTATGAGGTGAAAGCCCTTGTTAGTGTATATTTCTCTGTGATAGAGAAGTATGAGGTGAAATGAAATATATCGAGCAATTTTTTCACAACTAAACTCACTCGTTAATGTTAATGAATCTCAATCCAACTGAAGGGAACCCTTTCCTTTGATCAACCCAGATCCCAATGCGGGCAAGGTGAGAGCATACTCGAAAGGGGATCGTTAGCACAATTGAAACTGCTGAAGAGTAACTGAAAAGAGATACAATCAACTCAACCACTTATTCAGTGGGAGGACTGAAAATGGAAAGTACATTACTGAATTTAAAGGATGCAACTCCACCACTTATTCAGCGGGAGTATGTTGACGGCTCAACCGATCAACAATATGATGAATAGTGCAAACAGTAAAGAAATAGGTGACAAGCCAGCCTCTTTCACTTGTTCAGCGGGTGATACAAGAAAAGGAAACTAGAAGCTATAGACTGAATTGAGGCCAGTCTCTTCCACAATCATGGGAATTTCAAGAGCTAGATAAGAGAGGAGAATTGCTGACAGTACTATTGTTCAACTTACAATGTGATGGAGAGCCTGTCAAGAACACATGATTAGAAATCATACATTGCTGCAACAATGTAAAGAAACTCCCCCATACTCAATCTTGACTCCCTAAACTCAAGCCCACTCAAGAAATGACTTCTCATAATCTGATATGATTGTGACAGTGATTGAAATTGCACAGACCAGCAACCTGCAACCTCACTAAATTGTTCATAACTTGCTCAAAACTCAACCAATTGACATGAAATAAGATGCATAACGCTGTAGCATGGATGGCAACCAAGACAAGACACAAAAACCAACTCAAACAACCCCTGTTTATTTTGCACGAAAATCAAAGCACTTATAGAAAAGTACGACCCTCTAAGAAGAGCGATTTTGCCTTTTAAAATTCCACACTCGTTAATAAATTCTAAGATTTGACATGAAGGGTCGCCCCCAGCAAGGAAACCAATAGGCACAACACCCAGAACCACACTATTTTTATTTTGCAAGATGTGATTAAAAACTACAATCAATTGAGTAGAATCAACAACTCTGTAAAACTGGTAAAATTCAAAAACATCAACTACAATATGCTCAAAACTCAACTCAAAGACCATGGACAATCATAGCTTAACTAGTTGCTATCTTTCAAGTAAGAAGTCAAGCCAAGCTAGGGGGTATGCCTTCCCCGAAGCACTCAGTCACCATTCCGACAACATAACTTTACAATAAAATCAAGATGAAAAACATGAAGAGAAGCAACTCCTTTTATAACTTGTGAGGAGTACCCTTGAAGCTTCTAGAAGGTATGCCAAAACCAAGGAGTCAACATATTTTGAATTTCCAAGTTGAATCACATTCTCACTAAGTTGGCGTCCCATTTCTTTCAATGAAATATTTCATTATTTTAAAACAATTTACCTTCCTCAAGTTGGTGTCCCCTTTTCTCCTTAGTCCATTTTATCATTTTTGGAAATATTTCACTTAACCCTTGATGAGGCATCCACCCATGAGGACCCCTTTTTAAAACAATTTAAAAGTCATTAGACTAGGCCAAGAGACATAATATTAAAATATAACATTATTAAAATAGCTTATCTCTCCCGGAAGAGCATCCCAAAGCCAAATTGAATTCTGCCAACTGAACTGCTTGAAGAGGAAAGCCAAGAGTACTGATGCCAACAGGGTCACTGCCAGAAATAGAATTTACTAAAAATAGTAAATTCAAGAAGTTTCCCAGAACAACATGCCAGCTATACCGTTGTGAAGCTCTCAGAAAACCCAGAAAGAATCCACAAACAAAAATTCGGAATTCCAAGGGCAATCTTCTGAAAAAGCTAAACAACCTCCACCAGAATAGGAAACCTTAATTTCCACATCTGAGTAGCCTATGGGTCTCAGAAATAGGCTAACGATCATTGCCAAGATCACTGTTGAGAGGGGGACATTACAGTCCGCCCTTCCCAAAATTGCTTGTCCACAAGCAATTGCAAACCAGGATGTTGCAAAGTCTCCTCATTCTCCCAAGTGGCATCTTCTAATGGCAAATTTTTCCATTTCACCAAGTATTCTTTGATTGTCCTTTTCCTCAAGGAACGCTCTCTGGAATTGATAATCTCTTCAGGAACTAGGACCAACTGCCCCTCCTCATCCAAAGGGTGTAAATTAGATGAAGCAACAACGTTATGTCCCAATGCCTTCTTGAGGCGAGACACATGAAAGACATTGTGTACCTTGCTGCTAGCTGGTAATTTTAACTCATAGGCCACTGCTCCAATCCTTCTGATGACCCTGAATGGCCCATAGAAATGGGGTTTGAGCTTTTCAGCTCCACTCTTTTTGAGAGTAGACTGTCTGTAAGGCTGAAGACGAAGATAAACCATTTCCCCCACCTCGAAAGAGTGCTCAACACGCCGCTGATTAGCGTACAACTTCTATTGATTCCATGCTATCTGAATGTTGTTCTTCAATGATTTCAAAATATCCTGACTTTGCTTCAACATATCTTTGGCCTGAGGTGCCTTACTATCCCTAAATACCAAATCTGCAAAGCTGGTAGCCTCATAACCATAGAGGGCTTTGAATGGAGACATCCTAATAGACATGTGATAGGATGAATTATAACACTATTCCCCTAAATGAAGTCATCTGACCCAAGCCTTCTGCTACTCTGAAACATAGTTCCTGAGATAACCTTCAAACCATTTGTTCACAATTTCTATTTGCCCATCGGTTTGGGGGTGATAACTAGTGCTCGGGGTAAGCACTGTACCACTCATCCTGAAACTTCTTGCCAAAAGATGCTTAGGAACTTGCTGTCCCTATCACTCACAATGTCTTTTGGCAAACCATGCAATCGAACCACCTCGAAAGAGTGCTCAACATGCCGCTGATCAGCGTACAACTTCTACTGATTTTGTGCTATCTGAATGTTGTTCTTCAATGATTTCAAAATATCCCAACTTTGCTGCAACATATCTTTGGCCTGAGGTGCCTTACTATCCCCAAACACCAAATCTGCAAAGTTGGTAGCCTCATAACCATAGAGGGCTTTGAATGGAGACATCCTAATAGACATGTGATAGGATGAATTATAACACTATTCCCCTAAATGAAGCCATCTGACCCAAGCCTTCTGCTACTTTGAAACATAGTTCCTGAGATAACCTTCAAACCATTTGTTCACAATTTTTGTTTGCCCATCGGTTTGGGGGTGATAAGTAGTGCTCGGGGTGAGCACTGCACCACCCATCCTGAAAACTTCTTGCCAAAAGGTGCTTAGGAATTTGTTGTCCCTATCACTCACAATGTCTTTTGGCAAACCATGCAACCGAAACACCTCATGAAAAAACAACTCAGCAACCTGGGTTGCTGTAAATGAGCTAGTGATGGCAAAGAAATGAGAAAATTTCGTTAATCTGTCCACTACCACGTAGATACAATCTTTCCTTGCGTTTTGGGCAACCCCGTGATGAAGTCCATTGAGATGCTTTCCCATTTTTGATTGGAATGGGTAGGGGTTGCAACAGTCCAGCGGGGTATGTGTGCTCATTCTTGTTCATTTGGCAAGTATGACATTCTTTGATGTAGCTCAAAACCTCATCAACCCCTTCCATGAAAACCTTTCACGAATCTGCCAGTAAGTCTTAAAGTACCCCTAGTGACCGGCAAGTGGAATGTCATGGAAAGTCTGCAAAATTCTCTTCTTGAGCTTAGAATTGGCCACCAAGAAGATCCTCTCTTTGTAATGTATCAATCCATCAACCACCCCTCAATAATGCTGGTTGCAAATTGATTTTTGGCATAATCAGCAAGCAACAACTCTCTCCAATCAGCAGTAAGCTCACACAATGAGCTCAAATGAGGCCTCTGAGATAAGGCATCAGCCACAATGTTATTCTTCCCCTTGACATACTCAATGTCAAAATCGTAAGCCTGAAGATTACTCACCCACTTTTGTTGTCTTTCGTTCAAGTCCTTCTAATGCATGAAGTGTTTGAGACTATTGTGATCGGTCTTGACAACAAACTTACTTCCCACCAAGTATTGTTTGAACTTGGCTAATGCGTGCATGATTGCAAGCATTTCCTTGTCATAGATAAAGTATGTCCTTTCAATGCCTCTTAACTTTCTACTTTCGAACACAATGGGGTGCTTTTCCTGCATCAAAACAACACCAACTCCTTCTTCCGAAGCATCACATTGCAGCTGAAATGGCTTGGAGAAATCCGATATGGCCAAAACCGAACAAGAACTCATGACACTTTTGAACTTATCAAAGACAACTTGTGCATTTTCTGACCACAAGAATGCTCCCTTTTTGGTTAGATCAGTAAGAGGAGTGACACTGTGAAAGTAGCCCTTCACAAACCTCCTGTAAAAACCGCATAGACCCAAGAACCCTCTCAAATGAGTTAGATTTTCTGGAGTTGGCCAATCCACGATTGCCTTGATCTTTTTTGGATCAACTCTTACTCCTTCTGCACTGATGATGTGGCCAAGGTAGAGCAACTCTCCCATACCGAATTCACACTTGGATTCCTTCGCAAAGAAGCTTTCTGTCTCAAGGATACTAAGCACTTCCTCCAAGTGCTTGAGGTGTTCCTCTCAAGTCTTGCTGTAAATGAGGATGTCGTCAAAGAATATCAACACAAACTTCCTCAATTGCTTCTGGAAAGTTCTGTTCATACAGGACTGAAAGGTGGCTGGAGCATTAGCCAGCCCAAATGGCATAACTAAGAACTCAAAGTGACCATAGTGGCATCGGAATGCTGTCTTCTCAACATTTGACCCTCTCATCTGAATCTGGTAATACCCTGACCTCAAGTCAATTTTTGAGAAAAACTTGGCACCATGCAGCTCATCGATGAGCTCATCTATTGTGGCAATGGGGTACCGATTCTTGATGGTACTTTGGTTCAAGGCACGATAATCCACACACATGCGGATGGTGCCATCCTTCTTCTTCACAAGGACTACTATTGAAGCGAAGGGACTTTTGCTTGGGCAAATGAAACCCATCTCCAAAAATTCTCTTATGTTCTTCTCAATTTCATCTTTCTGTTTCTTAGGATATCTTTATGGTGTTGTGATAACTGGTTCGGCCCCTTCCTTCTATTCAATGACATTCTGAAACCCCCTATCCGGAGGTGGTCCCGAGGGTAGATCAGCAAACACCTTACTTCTTTTTGTGAGCACAGATTGAATATCGAGTGGATAATCCCTCTTTGTTTCAACCGGACTAGCTGGGAGAACCATACACGCAGCCCACTCAACTACATCATGTCAGATCAACCTTTCCATTCTCTTGAAGGAGACAATTTGAGGACCCCCGTTTGAGATTCCTCTTAGCACTACTTTCTTCCCATGGGATTGAAATTTGAGCTCCATGGTTTGTAGGTTCAGAGAAATCTCTCCAAGAGATTGCAGCCATTGAATGCCAAGAACGACATCTGTGTCTGCAATGCTAACAACATAGAAGTCGTCTTTGACTTCATGGTTACCTAACTGCAAGGACATGTTGGTAACTTTGTGAGTGCAAGAAATGTGGAACCCGTCAACAACCATAACTTTGAAGCCTTCAAATTCTTTTGTCTTGAGTTCCCTCTTTGCAACCACTCCTTCATCAATGAAGTTGTGCGTTGCTCGCGTATCAATCAAGGCAACTACACGATGCTTTCCAATCAAGCCACGAACTTTGAAAGACTCGTTCTTTTGGAAACTTGAGAATTGGGCAAAGGTGCCCTCACCCCCTTGCTCTTTTTCCACCTCTTCTGGCTCCCGTTCTTCATCACTTTCAGCAAATTCTGAGTGCTGCTCTAAGTGATCAGATTCTGATCCATAATCAAAATAGGCCTCCATATGGTTAGAACGGCCTCTTCCATAGCATCTGTGTCCCTTTGACCAAGGTTCTTTGCATGTGTTACATTTCCCTTCCTTCCTAAGCTTTTCTCAAGCATCATCATCCAACCTAGGAGGAAACTTCTTATGCTGATTTGAAGGATGCCTTTTGTCTTGTCTATGAGGAAAAGGCTTGGACGAAAACTTGGGCCTAGGTGTGGACAACTCCATGTTTCTAGCCTTTTTGATGGATTCTTCAAGGCTTGGTGGGTCAAAAGCCTTTACCCATCCCTTCAATGGTTCCATCAGTCCTTCTGAAAACAACACCACTAATCTTCTTTCGGTGATGTTGGGCACCATCAGGGAAAGCCTTTGGAAATATCCAATGTATGATTCCAATGAACCATGTTGTTTCAGCTGAGCAAGCTCCCTGAATTTCACCTCAGGATCCTTAGTGTCAAATCTGTCGATTAGCTTGTTGGTGAATTCCTCATAAGTTCTCCCCCATGGGCAACACCTTCCAGTGTAGGGTGGCAAATTTAATTGCGTCCTCCGCCATAGGTCTCAAGGATAGGTAGTTATCCAACTTCTATACCCATGCCCTAGCTGTGCATGCATCACCTCCATCGAAGTGGGCCAAGGACACCTTTCCGAGAGCTTGTTGGTGATCCGTTCTAGGACCCATAGGAGCTCTGTATTCAGTTCTTCCACCATTCCTCCAGTTCCTTTGATTCATGAATTGATCAAAAGACCACTATTCCCTAAGATCAGGAGGGAAGGAGGCATACTCCAAGTAAGCCTGTCTGGCATCATCTGCAAAATTTGTTGCAGCTTCAACTTGTGGTTCTTCTCTTTTCGTGAATGTAGGAAAAAGTGGCCTAGAGGCTGATCCTCTAGACGTGGCTTCATGTTGGCCAATGGTTCTGTCTCTCCCACTACCATTGTTCCCATTAACTCCACTATTTTCACCATTAGTGTTGTTTTGGTTATGGGGTTGATTATTTGCAGCCTGCTGATCCATTCTTGCAAGTGAGCGGGACATCATGTCAATCATCCCA
This sequence comes from Sequoiadendron giganteum, assembly GCA_007115665.2. NCBI lineage: Eukaryota > Viridiplantae > Streptophyta > Pinopsida > Cupressales > Cupressaceae > Sequoiadendron > Sequoiadendron giganteum. Next base: position 115,831,812 of record CM021104.1, on the reverse strand, counting down.
TCAAACTTCTTCTCCATTCTGTCATCTCTCTCATCTATGGCCTGCTTGTGACTGACTGCCATCTCTTCAATTGCTTTACCCCTGTCAACTGCTTTCCCCGTTTCTCTAAGTGCCTCAGAGAAAGTATTTGCCTCTAGTGTAGACGGAAACTGATATTGCGGATTTCCCGCCTAACTTTTGGTGTAGTATTTGTGGGCTCTGTTACTCATCGGTAATTGAACTTTGCTGATCACAGGTTGGCAAAATCATGGCTCTGGTACCACTGAAATATACCGGCAATTTTTTCACAACTAAATTCACCCGTTAACGTTAATGAACTCTCAATCCAACTGAAGGGAACCCTTTCCTTTGACCAACCCAGATCCCAATGCGGGCAAGGTGAGAGCATACTCGAAAGGGGATCGTTAGCACAATTGAAACTGCTGAAGAGTAATTGAAAAGAGATACAATCAACTCAACCACTTATTCAGCGGGAAGACTGAAAATGGAAAGTACATTACTGAATTTAAAGGATGCAACTCCACCACTTATTCAACAGGAGTATGTTGACGGCTCAACTGATCAACAATATGATGAATAGTGCAATACAGTAAAGAAATAGGCGGCAAGCCAGCCTCTTCCACTTGTTCAGCGGGTGATACAAGAAAAGGAAACTTGAAGCTATAGACTGAATTGAGGCCAGTCTCTTCCACAATCGTGAGAATTGGAAGAGCTAGATAAGAGAGGAGAATTGCTGACAGTACTACTATTCAACTTACAATGTGATGGAGAGCTTGTCAAGAACACATGATTAGAAATCATACAATGCTGCAACAATGTAAAGAAACTCCCCCATACTCAATCTTGACTCCCTAGACTCAAGCCCACTCAAGAGATGACTTCTCATAATTTGATATGACAGTGACAGTGACTGAAATTGCACATACCTCACTAAATTGTTCATAACTTGCTCAAAACCCAACCAATTGACATGAAATAAGATGCATAATGCTTTAGCATGGATGGCGACCAAGACAAGACACAAAAACCAACTCAAACAACCCCTATTTATTTTGCACGGAAATCAAAGCACTTACACAAAAGTACGGACCTCTACGAAGGGCAATTTTGCCTTTTAAAATTCCACACTTGTTAATAAATTCTAAGATTTGACATGAAGGGTCGCCCCCAACAAGGAAACCAATAGGCACAACACCCAGAACCACACTATTTTTATTTTGCAAGATGTGATTAAAAAGTACAATCAACTGAACAAAATCAACAACTTTGTAAAACTGGTAAAATGCAAAAACATCAACTACAATATGCTCAAAACTCAACTCAAAGACCATGGACAATCCTATCTTAACTAGTTGCTATCTTTCAAGCAAGAAGTCAAGCTAAACTAGGGGGTATGCCTTCCCCAAAGCACTTAGTCACCATTCCGGCAGCATAACTTTGCAATAAACTCAAGATGAAAAACATGAAGAGAAGCAACTCCTTTTATAACTTGTGAGGAGCACCTTTGAAGCTTCTAGAAGGTACGCCAAAACCAAGGAGTCAACATAATTTGAATTTCCAAGTTGACTCACCTTCTCACTAAGTTGGCATCCCATTTCTTTCAATGAAATATTTCATTATTTTAAAACAATTCACCTTCCTCAAGTTGGTGTCCCCTTTTCTCCTTAGTCCATTTTATCATTTTTGGAAATATTTCACTTAACCCTTGATGAGGTGTCCACCCATGAGGACCCCTTTTTAAAACAACTTAAAAGTCATTAGACTAGGCCAAGGGACATAATATTAAAATATAACACTATTAAAATAACTTATCTCTCTCAGAAGAGCATCCCAAAGCCAAATCGAACTTTGCCAACTGAATTGCTTGAAGAGGAAAGCCAAGAGTATTGATGCCAACAGGGTCACTGCCAGAAATAAAATTTACTAAAAATAGTAAATTCAAGAAGTCATTCAAAACGACATGCCAGCTATACCATTGCAAAGCTCTCAGAAAACCCAGATAGAATCCACAAACAGAACTTTGGAATTCCAAGGGCAATCTTCTGAAAAAGCTAAACAACCTCCACCAGAATATGAAACCCTAATTTCCACATCCAAGTAGCCTACGGGTCTCAGAAATAGGCTAACGGTCATCACCAAGATCACTGTTGAGAGGGGGACATTACATGAAAGCCCTTGTAGTGTATGTTTCTCTGAGATGGAGAAATATGAGGTGCGAGCCCTTGTTCATCTTTGAGACTGAGATGAGACATCACGTTGAGAGACTCCATGATGAATCCTTTGTACTTGTGTTTTTTCCACACATGGGAGTAGCCATGGTCGACGTCATGTTGACAGACTCCATGACGACATCACGTTGAGAGACTCCATGATGGGCACTTGTACATGTGTTTCTTTCCACTCATGGGAGTAGCCATGGTGGACATCATGTTGAGAGACTCCATGACGACATCACGTTGAGAGACTCCGTGATGAACCTTTGTGCTTTCCACAAATGGGTGTAGCCATTGTGGGCGTCATGTTGAGAGACTCCATGACGTAGATATCTAGAAAATATCTCCCTAGCTAAGAGGGAGTGTTAGTGTTTGTTAGCTTTAGGAGATATTTTCTCCTTAATTAAAGGCAGGCGGCTTTCATATTGTAAATTATATTTTATATTTATATTTCTTGAATGAGGCTGCCCCTTGTGAAGAGTCGCCTTGCTTGTGAAAAGGCACCTTACCTTGTATATAATGAAGGCGATGCTCATTCTTACATCGTATATATAATTCTCAAGACATTCACAAGACATCAAGGAGTTCGTACTTCTATAGCAGAGTATAATATTGCTTAGTGCAGATCGATATCAAGGAGAGATTACTATCATTGTGTATTTTGCATCTAAGGGAGGTGCGATTTATCATTGCATCATATTGGCCTTGAGTTTGGCCTAAGATTGAAAGCAGATTTCTGCTCAGTCAATTCAATATATAGGAGATAAATTTTGGCTGGGTTTTTCTCCCTCGAGAAGGAGGGTTTTCCCAGGGTATATGCTGTGTTCTATAGTTCATGTGTTGTATTTCTGTTTTCTGTTAAATCTGATCCTAAAACTAACACAAACAAAGGCATTTTATCACTAGAAAATTTGAAAATCTACTAACTTTGGTGATGCAAAGCGCCCCAGTCAGCAAGGGGTGCCTAGATTTAAAAGTAGCCAAATGTGGGATTAGAGGTTGTTGGAGGTATCAATCTCCTCAGACTTGATTAGGCTTGCCAGATCAATTCACATTCAGTCTCAATTGCTTCCAAATTGGTGGGAAACAATGCTCAAACAAGGGGTACTAGTCATCGGAAACAAGCAAAATTTGAAAATCCTCGAAAATATTCGAACACTGCAAACTTGGACGCCTTATCCCAAGGAGGTGCCCAAGTCAACTTGAGTTACAGATTTTTGAAGACTTTCTCATGCCTTGGCCACCCAAATTTTTAGTGATTCTTTGAGTTAACATATATTTTCACAGGAAGACTCCTAAAATTAGGGTTTTCGCGAGTTAACTGACTCTTTCACCTCCAAACCTTATTTAACAAGCTTTTGGGCGTCCTTTCTTCATTATTTTGTAGGGTTGACTTCAAATGCTAAACACATAATTTTCTTCTCAACAGCATTTGAAGGATCAAATGAAGGGGGTTTTCAGATTTCTTCGTAGATTCATGTTCAGGTTGCACAGAAGAACACCTTTCAATAGGGCGATTTTCCAAGGCATCGTTTTTCAGAGGCAAAAGTTCATCGTTTTCAATTTACATTGATCTGAGTCAACTTCTTTTTCATTCTTCTTCAAAGATTGAAATTTTTTTCTGCTACTTCTTCAGCTTCCACTTTTCTAGGGTTTCTTGCATGTTCAAGATAAATCAATTTTTTGAGAGATCTGACAATTTGGGTTTATTCAACACGAAATTGGCCACAAAACCCAGACCTCAGATTTCTTTCGAAAAATTTGCCTATGCTTCTTCTACTTTTAAAAAAAACTCTTATCCTTTTAGGAAAAATTCAATTTTTCGAAAAACAAATGATCTATCTTTAGCGCACGAGCACCTATGAAAACCACATCTCCGTTTTTTCCCAAAAAATTTGCTTCGCAACTTCTATTTTTGAGGGGTTCTCGCATGTTGGTGAAAAACTCAGTTTTTTTGAAAAACGGACAATCTGGGTCTATTTTGAACAACATTCTCTACAAAACCCAATCTCAAATTTCTCCAAAAAATTGCCCTTTTTTTCTGAAGATCCAACAAAGCTATTTTTAGCTTTTGTGCAAAACTTGTTCGAACATATCCGTGTACACAGTCAAACTTCACCGTTTCATCATGCAATACTCTTCCATTGAAAAAAAAAATCAAGAAAAGCGTCACAAGCATAAAGCTGTAGAAGAAATAAAGGTCATCACTCCAGTTACAAAGCTGCCAAAGTTACCAATCAGTGAACTATCGATTGAAGCATGTAGATATTTCCAGGAATAGAACTCAAGTGATGACAACAGTTAACTCGAGGCCTTCTCCGAGTTTAACTGACCGTCCTCTTTCCATGCATGTCTATCTTTGGAGATATTTATTGTACGGTTGGAGTTTTCTTTCGTTTTAGATCAGTTAACTGATGTTTTCATTCCAATTAAAACATCACTAAGTGAAATGCGCCCAAGGTGTAAAATGACTTGTGTTTATTTCCTAAGTAATAAAAATAAAAGTTAAAGGGGGTAAAGTGTGCCAGAGATTAAGAAATTTTTTCGAAGGCATGTAAATGAGGTTGATACTATCAAAATGCGCCCAAGGTGATGAAATGTTTTCAAAGGGGAGAATGAGACATTGATGAATATTTTTCCATGGGTCAAGCGGAAAAATTAAAAGAACCCCTTCAAAGTGCGCCCATGGGTTAATGAAGTTAGGAATTATTCTCCTAAGGGAAATTTTAATATTTTCAAAGGGGAATATTTTCTAAGTTGCCTGGATTATTTTTCTGAGGGAGATTAAATTTCAAGGATGGATTGATCCGGCAAGTGATTTTAAATCAACGGGGTTAAATATTTTAAAGAAGATTTAAACTGTCAAGGCAAATTCATGGATTTAAAATTTAAATGATGGATATTTTAATGGGTTCAAAATTATTTTAATTTCCCCATGGTTTTTTATGAGTTAAATTCAAAATGGAATTTTCAAGATAAATCAAAGTGATTTTCTCACGAATGTTTTAATTAACGAATAGTTAACTAGTAGTTTGGAGGGAAATTTCGAATTCTGCAGAAGAAAGAATCTTCATTTATGGAAAATGCCATGATGACTGGCTGACAACTCGCCCACTACTTCGCCAGAATTAGAAGATTTCTAAGTGGAAGGAGTGGAGAATTAATGAAAGTGCTAAAAATAACTCCAATACAAGTTAGCAAGATTCTCTGAGAGGAATTATTTAAGCAACGAAGTTTCTCACTTCTTCTCACCATTTGAAATTGAGAAATTGCTGAAGCGAGAACTTTTTTGTGAAGTTGAGAGATTGTTGTGAGAATCGAATTTGTTGAGGTTGCTGAAAGTTGAGCTTACGTTTTATTTTCTAAGTGTGAGAATCGATTTCTTGTAGTTGCTGGAGATTTTTATTTTACGAAGTGCTGAAAGTCAATTAGCTGAAGTGAAGTCTTCGAAATTCTATGCTAGAGTGATTATTATTTCTCTAGTTGCTGAGAGTTAAGTGCTGAAAGTCAAGAGGCTGAAGTAAAATGTTCAAAATTTTATGCTGAAAAAATTACTTTCTTGCTGAAAGTTGCCAGTTGGTGCGAATTTCTTCCAAGTACCAAAAGTCATTTTGCTGAAAGTTTTAAAGCTCAAAGAATTTGAAGTTTAAGGTTTGGAGTTGGAAAATTTTTATGCTGAAGGATGTTATTTTCAAATCTAACTCCATATTGCAGCCATCTCGAAGTAATTTTATTTTTCTAAATCTGAAGTTAGTCATATTTTATTCTGTTTTGCAAATGGCTGAAGCAAGAAGAGATGCAGGAATAAGTAGGGCTGCAGGCAGAGCTGGGAATATTGAAGCAGGCAAGGCAAATTCATCTCGACAGGCAGTAATCAAGAAGCTCGCTAAGCCTTTTCTTCCAGAATCTAAGTTTTCTTCAAAGTTGGCAGGATTAAATAATACCAACCTCGGTTCATTTAATCTGGGTGCACTCAGAGCGAGAATGTACGGGCTGGGAGGCCATCCACCATCAGTCACAACACACCGGATAATGAAAAGTGAGATCTATGCAGCTACTGGTTTTCCACCAGCAATACAATGTTCGGAGTTGATCATGGAATGCGCAAATTGTTACAAACTTGAACGAAGGACTATCGTTTCTCCAGATGGCAAGTTGTTCGCCAACTTCA